>PVLC010003395.1:0-98152 GCA_004027655.1 Graphiurus murinus
TACCTCCAAGCTATACCCCCAGCCCTATTTTTTATTCTTTATTTTGAAACAGGGTCTCACTAAGTTGCGGAGTGCCTCACTAGGTAGCTGAGGTTGTCCTCAAACCCGGATCCTCCGGTCTCAGGCTCCCAAATGCTGGGATTATAAGCGTGTGCCACCACTCCTGGCTATAACTCATGTTCTTTAAATTTAAACTACTTTGGGTTGTGGAGTCTTGCTACTTGCAGCCAAAACATCCAAACTAGTCCACAGTCTAATCTTCTTGAATCAGGGATAGAGAATCTTTGTAACACACCCTACAGTGAAAAGATAGAAGAATCAGGAGTGGGATGGGATGATTCAGAAGTTACAACATGCTTTAAGTTATGACTTGTAGACTTTTAAAGTTTTATTTCATGAGTCTGTTGCTAAACAAAACCAAAAATTTAAATTATAGCCCAACAAATTGAAACTCTTCATATCTCAGATTTGCTAAAATTGATATTTTTTTTCCATCAACAGAGATGCCACTAACTCAAATGGAAATCAGTGTCTTCCCCCTTACCTTGTCCAAATAGCTGTAAGTGATAGATATTTTGGTTATTCCTTAAGAGTGCTGGGAGATAGTGGCTGAGCTTTGAACTTCTTGTATTACTTGTGACTTCAGTTCATTTGAGAGTTGACCATAGCCAGGGCCAGCTAAATGCTCACACTGAACCAGTTAGATTAAGCTAGATGATGCCACAGTAAAAACATATCTCAGGGACTCAGCTAAGCATTTACTTCTTCCTTATTAAAGTATACTTTGAATTCTCCAGGCAGCCATCCTCCATTTAGAGTTCAGTGACCCCAGATTCTCTGCTCCATGTCTCTCTCTGCTCAGAATTCCATGTTTGTTCACCATGACAAGAGAAGAGATGGTCAAAGTTTTTCACTCCAGCAGTAAACATTCATTCCCAATGGGACCCCTCTATACTCGCACCCCATTGGCCAGCATTAATCACATGGTCGGCCCAACCAAGGAGAGCAGGGCATGTAACCTTCTGAGTGTCCCAAAGAAGAGGGGGACTGGGCTTGCAAAGAACATGCTGGCATGTGAGTCCCTAACATCCTCTTTCAATGTCTACATTCTGAAGGATGTTACCCAGTCCCACCAGTTAGAGCTATGAGGTTATTAATAAAGTGAATATGAATTGGGAATTAGAACCAATCAATAATGGCTCCTTTGTTGATGAACCTTCAGAGAGCTGCTTTGATCATTGTCTTCCCTGTGATTCCTAATTCCCTGAGCTCAGTACCTTGCAAGGAGAATATATTAGAACATACAAAGTCTAGATTTTTGTTGCTGTGATAGCTGCTTGGGATTCTACCGTGGGTATGTACCTTGGTTTATTTAGCCAATAGTTTATTGTAAATGTTTATGCTCCTTCCAATCTTCCACTCTGAGGAACAACACTGCAATAAAATCATTTCATACTTAAGTATTTCATGTGTGTTCAGATAATCAGGAGAATACGTTCTCAGAAGAGAATTTATTGGTTTTGTTAGCCCAACAGATACATGGGCTTATTTTGATAAATATTGCCAACTTAGTTCTCATATTAATTCTACCATTTTCTACTCCCAGTAGCAATGTCTAAGAGGGTAAAACAAGTGTGTTTAAAGCAATTTAGCAAAGACTAAACAAGGATAAATAATGAAAGCAAGAAGAACCATGGGTAGAAAGCATTGGCATACTGTAGGTTAAAGTCACATTTTTTTTTTATTAGAAATGAGAAAGTTCCATGTCGGTTAAGGATGTGACAATGTGAGATTTGCAGCCCAAGCAGCACTTACGCCCCCTCCAATGACAATGGCAACTCATCTGTGCTCAGCACATCACAGCCTACAAAGCCCTTTGTGTAATTCGCTCAGTTGAGCTTCAGGACATCATGTGAAGTATGTGAGGGAAATAGAAACACTTGTTCTACTTACAGAAAGGCCAAGTGACTTGTCCTAGGTGAAGCAGCTGGACCCCTTGTAGCACTGGGATTTGAATCTCAATCTTCCGATGCAGATCTGGGGCACTTTCTTGGAAGAGAACCTGGGTGGAAGCCAAATATTCCACCAGCACTTGTCAGTTCACACTGACGTCCTTATCCAGCTCTGCTTTCAGAGCAATTCCAACCAAGGAAGGTGGGCTTCTGTTAGTTTATATAGGTAAATAATGCGGTAAGTTTCTGGGATGGGGTGGGATTTGGGAAGGGAGATGTAAAAGCTGCAAGCCATCCTGGGACAGTGAAAAAATATGGTTGGGAGTCAGGTAACTGGATTCACCTCTGAATTATCATGTGATCTTGGGCAAATCACTTTCGCTGAGCTTGAATTCCTCATATATCAATGGAGATAAGAAATAGCCCTGCTACTTCATAGGGCTTGTGGTCATTTTTGTGTGCCTTTAACCTCCAAGGGAGCTCAAGGTATTCTCTTTCCAACACCTACCCCTCCACTGTTTTGGGAGGATTAGCTGCTTGGGTCAAAAGCTCATTCCTGTACTCTGAGTTGGAGGGAGGATTTCTTGAAAGGAGGTGAAAAGTAGTTAAAATTTCTGGTTTTGAAGTGGGGTGTCTTCTCCTTAGGACTGTCTTTGCCATCTTATGACTATTCTCACTTTGGTTGTTTTGGTTATTCTTCTCTATGATGGACTCACTCTCTTCCTTCCCACATGTGCCTGATACTGCAAGATCTGGGAATCCAACTACTTGAAATCTACCTTTGAGCACCTCAGAGGACCAGGCCAGTGTCCCTTGGAAGAGAGGCAGCAAGTGAGCAGCTGGGGTCAGATCCACTCCAGTCCCAAGGAAGAAGAGCTCTAGGGGCTCGAGCTCAGACAGCCCAGGCCAAGGCATGTGCCACAGGGAAAGGACTCAGGGATACTTCACCTGGCTCCAAACTAGGCCTAAAGCTCAGAGGACAAATGGAATCATTAACATTGGCTCCTGGGCCAGCCAACGTACTTAGGAGGAAGACCACCGGAGAAGAAAAGCAATAGAGTGTGCAGGCACTCCCTAAGGGCGAGCCTGAGGGTGGTGGTGCTCTTGGGATCTCAGATCCTGCCTTTCTCTAAGAGGCACAACCAAATGAGATAAGGTCTACCAGGATCTGTACAGTGGTGCCAGTATTACTATGCAACCAAAACAAGGTCTCCAGAGAGAGCAGTGCCTCATTGTCTTTCCTCCTTAACCCTGTCTCCTTTCTCTCCTAGAGCTTTGCCCAAGTTCCCGCACCAAGGAAGCCTGCCCAGGAAAGTGCTCACCCTGGTTGTGTCTTCACGCAGAACTTTGTGAATGACCCTCAGTTTTTAATGCCTGAGTGTGGAGTTCCCTCTCTCTTGTCATCACTATGACTTATAGAGCGGGAGAGAGAGAGAGAATGTGTGTGTGTGTGTGTGTGTGTGTGTGTGTGTGTGTGTGTGTGTGTCTGTATGTTGGGAAGGGAAGGGTTCGGCCTGAGGGCCAAGAGTGTGACCCGGCTAACCCCAGCTTCCATCTAGGGTGGGCAGTCAGCAGATGGACTGTTAAGAGTTGTGGGCATCTGGGGCTTTTATGGGACTTTACTTGACCACCAAATTTGGGGAGATGCCTTGAAAATAAGAGTCTGCCCATGAGACTTTAAATATGTGAAAGTTGTTCATGTCTGTTATGCTGAGTGAAGAAGTAGAGAGCTATTGTCTTGGGAAAGGTCTTCACATGTCCTGTTTGACTGGCTTGAGCAGCCCTACTCCTGTGTGATGATACAATGGGGGGGGGGGGGGAGTTGCTCCCACAGGAAACCTGACGTGCAGCAGAAAGTTTGCTTTTCTCTCAGTGCTGCGTCCATGGTGTAGGAGCAGCTCTGGTGCATGTGGTTCCTCCTATATTGTTGATTCACCATCTGCTTGGGTACTGGCTCTGGGTAGCCAAAGCTGAGTAACTGTCTTGGTCTATTTTGCATTGCTATAACAAAATATCCAAGGCTTGGTAATTTATAAATTAAAGAGGCTTATGTGTCTCACAGTTCTGGTGACGGGAGGATCTCAATGGCATGGCACAAGTGTCCAGGCAAGGGGTCCTTGAATTCATCACAGCATGGTGGAGAAGCAAAAGGGGAACCAGCCACATACAGAAGGGGCACACACAAGGGGCAGCTTGACTGTGTAACAATCCATCCCAGAGAGAATTAATCCAGTTCTACTACACCTGACCCACTTCTGAGAAGCAGCATTTAACCACTGATAAGGATGGGTGGAGCCCCCAGGACCTAATTACCTTCCACAAGGTCCCCACCTCAAAGGTTCCACGCCTCACCAGCACCACACTGTGGACCAAGCCTCCAGTACATGAACTTGAAAGGGACAGGCCATATCAGAGTCATAGCACTGCCACAACCACATTCCAGCTTGCAGAACTTTAGGAAAAGTAATTTTCTTTTTGCAACTTGCAGTCTGCCGCTCCCTCCTCAATCCATGGTTCCCTCTTCTCATCTTCTTCGTAATTTCATGCAGGGTCAATGCCTTGATTCAGGAATAGCAGGGACCCAGAGCACTGGGGCAGATAGATGATCAGAAATACAGGGTAGAGCATTTGTGGTTCCCAGCTGTTCTCAGTGTGCCGGTGAGAACAGAATACAAAGCATGGACTTAAAATTCAGTAGGGAACACACAATTGATAGAAGGGCTGTCGGATTGGAGGGGTTAAACATGCAAGCTGGGATATTGAAAAGGACAGGAGAATCATCTTTCCTGCAGGCTTTTTCAGAATGCCATTGTCACTGATCATTTCTGCCTGGAAACCAGAAGCCCAGCAAGGTGACCCTTTGAGCTCCTTCTAGATTTATGACTTGTATTATTCTGCTCCCTAACAGGCTTGCGGTCCCCCCATACCAAAAAAAAAAAAAAAAAAAAAAAAAAAAAATCTTTGTTTCAACTTAAAAATAATCTTACAAAGAAATGCAACCCTAAGAAAGAAAGAAAAAAATCAATTCCTGGATAATTCTATTTCCATGTTAAGAGATTTTCTTCCTTCTGTTTCTCTGACTTGGACTATTTGCATGGAACCAGTTCAGCCACTCTTGTCTTTGTGTTCTCATTCATGTCTTTTCTGTGACATGACAATCAGTCGCCCTGGAGATGACGACATGTGTCAAGAATAGACAATTCCATAAATTTTGGGTGAAGGATGACTTACTCCAGCCCAGGCTGATAGTGTCTGTGAACATTTGGGCTCTTTTGCTGCTCTTATAAGAGCAAAAAAGATCTCCTATTGAAAAGAGTTCTGCAGATTAGCATTTTAATATTTATTTTAATTTTTAAAAAAATTCATTGGTGCATTGCAATCATACATCATTATGAGGTACAGGACGGTAGAAGCATACATGCACACATCACTCATTCAGTCCTTCCCCAATTCCCACTCCATTCTTATTCTCGATTCATAAAGATGGTGTCCATCTAAGGTTGTAGTCACTTTACAGTGGTTGCAAGTCAAAGGTCAACAAGATAAAAGTCTTCTGCTATCAGGAACAAAGACATGGCAAGGCCAAGTTACCTAACTACTGGCAAAATCCTCAAAGGTCTCATTGTTATTACAAAGCTCTGGGTTGACTTCTGTCTCCTCCAAAACGCATTTCTCAATCAACTGAGATTTTATAATTGAATATTCTTGGTTTGGCAACCTGCCAAAAGGCCAAGGCTTACTCTGAGCCCCCAGCCTTACCCAATTACCTGGAAATGTAGAGGAGATGGGGACTCTGGGGGTAGGAAGGAAACAAAAACAAGAGGGACACAAAAAGAGGGAAAAGGGGCAGCCAGGAATATTGAACCAGCCCTTCCTTTAAGGTATAAAGAGTGGGTGGTGGAGTAGCCAGCCATGGTGGGGCATGGCTGTAATCCCAGTACTTGAGAGACTGAGACAGGAAGATCACAGGTTCGAGGCCAGCCTCAGCAACTTAGCAAGGCAACTTAGTGAGATCTTATTTCAAAATAAAAAATAGAATAGGGCTGGGGGTGTAGCTCAGAGGTAGAATGCCCCTGGGTTTGATCTCAAGTATCCTGTGCATATGCATCATGTGCACATGCAAACACACACACACACACACACACACACACACACACACACACACACAGAGAATGCATGATAGAAGCTAATGGAGGCCCCCACGTCTCCTCCACCCACCTGGAGGTCACCTACAGTTTGGTGGACAGTTCTCATAAAAGGGACTGGCAATTGCCTCCAGCACCTCGTGTTAAAACAGATTCAGCTTTCCCATGAGGAGGCCAGAAGTTCCAGAGAGTTAAAACCCCAGGAGCAACCTTCAAGTCACCAAGAGATGAGGTTTTTTTTTTTTGTTTGTGTGTGTGTGTGTGTGTGTGTGTGTGTGTGTGTGTGTGTGTGTTACTGGACATTGAACTCAGAAGCATTCTATCTCTGACCTATACCCCCAGTTCTTCTTCTTCTTCTTTATTTCCAAAAAAAAAAAAAAAAAAAAATACAGGGTCTCTCTAGATTGGTTAGAGTCTCACTAAGTTGCTAAGGCTGGTCTCGAACCTGCAATCTTCTTGTTTTAGCCTCCCAACTACTGGGATTACAGGTGTGTACTACTGCACCTGGCTGGAGATGAGGTTGAATGGATCAAAACCTCAGCTTGCTCTTACACAGAGGGACAGTTCTGAGGATTATTCCTCAAAGAATTTGAGATTAGTCTCTCAAAGAACCCTGGTGGGACTGAGTCCTGATTGCCCAGGAGACAACCCTTTGTTTGTTCGCTCCCCTTGCTGGCTTTCTCACGGTCTCACTCATTCCCCATCCTTTTGAGGATCACTCTTGCCCCAGACATTTGTACCCAATTCATGACTCGAGGTTTGCTTTTAAGAGGATGCAAACCAAGACAGCACATCTTCTTAAGCAGTGATAGTTCCTTGGCATCCCACCTCGTCACCCACCACACTCAATCAATTTCTCCCAAGTTCCTACAGAGAAACCTCTACCTCTGTCAAACTCTTTACCTAGTTGTGCTCCCACATCTTTCACCTCCCAGAAGAGCTCCCCAGCCTCTTACCCCACCTACGTCCTTCAAGACCCACAAGGCCAGTTCTTGACATTTCTGGCAAACAAAATAATTGACCAACATTGCAGGGTAGGGGTGGACTCATGCCTCAGCCATTCTCCCTTTTTAATTGCTTCATTAAATAACAGGCCAGGACAATGATCTCATCAGAACATGCAAAAATAGAATCCAACCTTGAGTTAACCCGATGGCCGATGGCTTCTCACATACCTCAAATGACAAATGTTAACAGCATGGGTAAAACCAGGGGAAAGTGGGGAGGGGGAGGGAAGCACGGCTCTCTTGGAGGAAGCAGTGGTGGGTTCTTATTTTCTATCATAATGGAACATTGTAAGTTTTACACTCTCGCAGAACAAATAGAATTGTGACTTATACTTCACAATTTATGTAATTGATTTCTTGAATTTTTGACAGTTCTATCATGTTTCTAATAAGTATCTTCCCCTCCGCAGGAAGCTGGTCATATGGTATCGGGAGTGGGTTGTTCAGGGAGCCTTGATTATTTTCCTTTTTTTTCAATTCCAAGGCAATTACCCCCTAAAACATTCATTTGGCATTTGGCAGAAGCCACCTTGCATTTAAAATTCCTTTTCTACCTACAAAATCCCAGCTTCCCCAGGCAGGCACCTTGCCTGATACTTCTCTCAAGACCTGATAATTGCCAGTCATACAAAAATAGAAAAATAATTTCTTCCTTGTTATTGATGAGAATGTTGGCACCTTTCTGAAACATATTATAAAATTCTCTTCCTTCTCCCAGAAAGGCATTGGCATAATTGGATCTCAGTGATGCACTGCACGGTGTTTCAGTTCTGCATGGAGTTTAGATGATCTGCCTTCTTCCTCAGTTGTCAGATGGATAGCCAGGTCTTTCACTCTCATGGTGCAAACCTTAAAGTCCTCCCCCTTCCACACTACAAGCCCCTTCCCAGCTCGCAGAGTAGAATCTACAATGGGTTAAGAGTTCAATAGCCCGGCAGTGATTTGGCTTAAAATGGAAAAGGAGCTAAGTGTTTGCAGTTTTGTGATGGAAGTATCCAGGGCTCAGAGACAGTTACGCTCACATCTCCAGGTTGGGGGCTGTAAGGTGCAGAAGGCCAGCACTATCACACAGCAGGATCTTGGGCAAGTCTAGGCAATGTCTGGCCATTGTTGAATGTTGCAAAGAAAGGAATCCATTGACGCACAAAAACTGTCTATGCCACTGTGACTCATGCAACTTCAATCCCAGTCCTGGTTTGCATGCTCCAAGAAATGGAAAAAACAAGACAATTCCTTTCCTTGGAATTCAGAAATACTTATTGAGCAACATCAGCTTTCCCCACAAAGAACAACTTTCTTTGTGATCAGAAACACAACTTTTTAGGCAACTCCAGATTGCCATCCTGTACCTACTATGGAAACTACCTAAAAACATGTGTTCTACCTTTAATAGAGTAACATTAAAGTTCACGTTCTGATTTTTTAAAGTGAATATAAAATACATTTTAAAGTGTTTGCGGTCTCCTTTCTACAGAAAATAGCTCTAATCAAACAACTGATTATTTGTAATGCAAAATCTTGGGAAATTTGAGCTAGACATTAATGAGCTTTGGCATTCTCAGTTTTAACTGATCTAGTCATCAAAATGAATGCATCTACTCTTGCAGTATCAAATCCCAAGAGAAAAGTTTGCTCTGGCTGAAGCAGAACCAAGAATTAGCTTTGGTTCTACTTTAATGGAAACTCTCAGGAAAGTTCTGCTTTCATGGGCATCCTCAGTATTGCTCGTGGCCCATCAGAAACAACCTGAGAGCTTTGTGCTGCAGGAGTGGTGGTAGGGAGTGCTTGTGGAAAGTTCCTGCAGCTGAGAGAGGTCAGCAGAAGGACATTCAAGGTCAATAATGGCCCAGTCCAGGGGAACCATGGAGAACAACAGTGAAACCACCAATTCTTGGAGAAATGTTCACTAGCTTTTTGGTAGCCCAGAAACTCAACAGATACTTTGTGAATTCAAGGTTAGGCCAAGGTGTACTCAAAGCATGGCTACTGGCAACAAGACTAGCCACCAACCAGGAACGAGGCACTCAGACACTTGTAGAAAGAGATGAGGCCACTGAATGTTCATTAGGGCTAGCAGCTTTTCCTACACTCATTAATTCTCACAAGCACACTTGCATAGGTTCTGAGTTAGGCATTTTTTATTCCCATTTTATGGATGAGACTTGGAAAGATTAAAATAATATGACTAAGGTCACCCAGAAGGCAAGAATCAGGGTCAGCCTTTGAACCTCTGATCTTTTCCGTTGAAACTGCATGCATATTCAGAAGAAAATGCCTAGCTGGAAATGAAGATTCAGCAATATAAATTCTTCTTCAGGGTAATATTCAAAACATTTAGCCACCATTATGTCAGGGCACGGGCCAATCAGAAGGATGTCAGCAATGAATACCAAGTACAACTATACTTGTATCTATCTACTGAACAGCCCTCCCTCTTTAGTCCCTGAATGAGATTTGGAATTCTCTGAGTAATTGTAGAAGAGATCAGGGATGGTTATTGTCATCAAAATATTTTTCATTCCAAATAGCATTTTCAATGATAAGAGAAACGTATGTCTATTGTATAAAATAATAAAATATTTAAAATATAAAATAAGAACCAGAACATAATTCTTATATATACACACACAAACATATACCTGCTACCACAGGTAAGAGCTTGCTATTTTTTGTTTTAACTTATAACCTAAACCTTCCCTTGTCTTTGAAAGAATGTCTGTGACTTTCTATCAGTAGCCACTTGATATTTCATTTAGGGATATAATATAATTGACTTAATCCTCCTCTTCTTTTTGCGCCTTTTGAATATTCCCAATTTTTTGTTTAGATAAGTAGTGCTTTGATAAGTACCTTGGTGCTTGAAGCTGTTTGCCTTCTCTCCTTGGGAAAACTCCTAGAAGAGTTACTGATGAAGATGATCTCAGAGTCACCTAATATTATAAACCTAGATTCTAAGCTTACTATCACTGTCTCTACTCACTTCCACAATCAGGAAAATTTTCTTTCCATGCAATAAAGAGACCACTAATACTAAAAATGATCATAATCAACACCATAATTATCTTTATGTGACTGTTAGGATTTGGATAGGGAATGTCCCCCAGAAAGCTCAAGTGCTGGTAATGCAAGCACATTCGGAGGTGAAATCGTTGGATCATGAGGGCTCTGACCTCATCAGGGGACTAATCCATTGATGGATTCATAATTTGAATGGACTGACTGGTTGGTAACTGTAGGCAGGTGGGGTGTGGCTGGAGCAGATGGGTGCCTGGGAGTGTGACTTTGGGGACTATGTATGTCCCTGGTCTCTTCCCTCCCCTCTCTTTGCTTCCTGACTGCCATGAACTGAGCAGTTTCCCTCCACCATGCCTTACTGCTATGAAGTTCCAGCCTTGGATCTGGTCAACTTGGACTGGAACTCTGAAACCATGAGCCAAATAACCTTTCCTCCTCTGAGTTGCTCTTGTCGGATACTTCAATCACATGACCAGAAGCTGACTAACACAATGACCTCCCGCCTGGGACCCTGATCACACCCCATCCCATCCGTCCCTGCCAGCATTTCCCATTGGTTCCCCCACTGTTGCTGGGCCAAGTACAATCCCCTCCATGTTGCTTTTAAGGCCACACATGAATTCACCTGGTCAGTCTTCCTCACTCTGACTCATCTCTCGCTATTCTACTCTTTAACTTCCTTCATGCTCTAGTGACTTTCTATGACTTGCTACCTCCTGGACATAGAGTAAGGTTCCAGAACTTTGCACATGCCTGGATCTCATTCCTCACCACAAAGCCCCAGCTTCATCTATTTAACTCCTACTAATCTCTCCATTTCTGTTTTGATATTATTTTCGCAGGAAATGTCTGGGAAGTCTGAGCACAGTTCTGCACCTTTCCCAAGAGTGGGCCCCTGGCCCTCCGATGTCCCCATTGCATTCTGCAATGCCCACTGCATCACTCAGCACACTATAGTGTCACGAGTTCTCTTCCTCACTAGATACCAAGCTCCTTGATTGCAAAGACCGCATCATTCCAACTGTATCCCCCATGACTTTTGCAGGTCTGGCATATGGTAAGCCAGGAATAGATATTGGTTGAATGAATAGAATATAGCCTGTGTTTCAAGTATGTGATTTTCTGCTGTGATCTGAATGAACCAGAGAAAGTACCCAAGAACTAAGCAGTTGTGGATCTACTACAAGGAGTTGCCATTTTCTTAAAGAATTTTTCCTGATTAGAAAATTATACACCTCACAAAAGTGGCAAGAAAATCAAAACCCAATGTGTGAGGCTCTGGTAATAGGCAAACATGGGGAGAGGAGGGAAATTCATCTTTCATCAAACAAGTTCAAACAGTAGATAAGAATGCTAACTTTCAGTAGGACACCCCCATTCTTATGGTGAGCATGCCAGAATAGATGCACAATTCCTGCTTTTAAGGGTCAGCCACAATATGGAGGCTGGATCCCACCAAAGCTTGGGAGTAAGAGGAACTATGTCCAAGAAGGTAACATCAGAGACCTTTTATATTTGCACTCCAGATAGCAAAGGGCAATGACTTCATACATTTATCCACATGTGTGAATCAGTCTCCTGCTTTAGCGCCATCACCTCTCAAAGGTAGAGCTACCAGATCCCAGCACCTTCTGGAATCCTCAGAGAAGACTGGCTTAGGATGACCCCTTTCCTCCATGATCTTCCCATCTCTCCTCTTACCCTCTGAGCTAATGTGTGGTACAAGTACCTCAGGCTCAATCAGCTTTAGAATCATCAGAAGGCTTTATAGTTTAGTGGAAGACTACTAAAATGGATACCAGGTAACCTGGATTCTAGGGCAAGTTTTTATAATTAGCATGATTGTGACTATTTCTTCCCAAGTCAGTTTTCATCTAAAAATTGAGGTGTTTAGGGGCCAGGCTATTTCTGAGAGCCTTTCCAACTCTTGAATTTTTCTAATTATACTCTTATAAAGGATTATAATGCCTGTGCTTGATGATATTGAAAATTATTTAAATATAAAATACAATTTTAGTCCTTAGGAGACTAGTGGAGGAGAAAAAAAAATAATCTGGAGTTGTTCACTCATTTCTCCATGAGAATAAATGCTAAATAAAGGGTTATAACCAAACTTGATCAGAGATAAGGGAGTGATTTCAAGGAAGAGGTGAGATGTCAACTTGTTCTTGAAACGAAGTATCTAGCAAAGACCCCTGGAAAGAAATAGGCACACACACACACACACACACACACACACACACACACACACACACAAGAAATGCAACAAAGAAAATATTAATAATACTTTAAAAATCACTTTAGGCTATCACAGATATGGCACACCTATGTTTGCAAAAGGTGTTGCCATCAGTTTACAAAAATAGAATCTTAATCTCTGACCCTTCACCTTGGAGGAAGAAGGGAAAGTACACTACAGATAGGCAGGTGCTGAGTCAGGAGTGGGCCACCCTCTCCCCACCCTTCTCCCGACTCTGGATCCCTATTACCCACACAAGTGGATAATAATAGTCACCTGCCCAGGCTCCATCTGGCAATGAACCATTGGTCTGTAAAGGCTAAAAAATTTTCGAGTGGTTTACCATGCCCACTTTTCACCCAAGGTCTGGCCTCCCCTCCTGTGTTCACTTTGGATTTCAGAAGGGGAGGATAGACATGGAAGAGAGGAAGTGAGAAGAAGGGAAGGGGCAGAAGGAGTGCTCCGGAATCACCTGGCTTGGAAGGAGATGATTGACATGAAACCAATGGAAGAATATCTGCGGGTCACTCCTGCGGGTCCCCAAGTCCAGTCTCTGCAGACTTCACCTCTCTGAGGTGCACGTAGTGGACGGGAGAAGTAGCATGCTGATCCATAAATAATACAATGTGTACTTACTTTATTTTTTTTTCAATTTTTTTGCAGTACTGGGGATTGAATTCAGGGGCATTCTACCTCCAAGCTATACCCCCAGCCCTATTTTTTATTCTTTATTTTGAAACAGGGTCTCACTAAGTTGCAGAGTACCTCACTAGTTAGCTGAGGCTGGCCGTGAACCCGGATCCTCCAGTCTCAGCCTCCCAAATGCTGGGATTACAAGCGTGCGCCACCACGCCCGGCTTGTACTTACTTTCTTAATTGCATGTTTCATATGTTACTGAAATGAATTTGGACTTGGCCTTATTAAGTAACAGGAAATTTCCAGGTCCTTCACGAAGAGACTGCTTCAATTGGCAGCTTACATTTTTCTATCAGTGAACATGATGGCAGGAAATAAGGTGACACATTCCCAAGGGAAATTCAGAGAAAGTTCAGTAAAAGTGAACTATGTATATAATGTTGTGAGCAAGTGCAGGGAAACCAGTGAGTGAGTCTGCAGGACCTCACAGACATTACTGTCCCAGACCTGAAGCAGTTAATGCCACCTGAATGGAGTTCTAGCTGTAGATGACAGATGGCTTCCAGCTAGAAATGCACTGTAGCAGAAACAGAAGAAGCATGGGGAAATACCCCTGGCCCCTCTTTCCTATCATGCTCCAGTCAGGGAAGCGAGGCACAGGGTCTACAGGGGCCAACAGAGAGGATCCAGTCTACATTTGTGCGTGCTTATATCCAGAGAATAGATATCTTTTTTTGGAGGGGGGTGGTGAGGTACTGGGGATTGAACCCAGGGGCATTCTACCTCTGACCTACACCTCTAGTCCTATTTTTTATTTTTATTTTGAAACAGGGTCTCACTAGGTTGATGAGAGTCTCACTACTTGCTGAGGCTGTCTTTGACCCTGTGATCCTCCTGTCTCAGCCTCCTAAGTACTGGGATTATAGGCGTGCACTACCACAGCCAGCTAGAGAATAAATATCTATCTCCAGCTGTAGAAATGGAGATGTATAGACACAGATATGTTTAATTTCATGTGATCCTCACAACAACCTTGCAGGCACTTCACTGTCACAGCCCCTTAATAGCTGGATCTTGAGCAAGGTTCGGTCTGCTGGAGTCCTGCAAGGCAGACGATTCCAAAAGAAGGAATGTGTGGCATATCCCACTTTGCATTATTATATTATGGAAATTTTGGGTTCTTTGGATTTTGCTTTTACATTAATTATAAAGGAAAATTTCTTAGAAACATGTGGCCTGACAGATACTGATCTCTTAGCTGAAAAAAAAAAAAAGCAGTGCCTCAAGACAACCCAATTCATTAACCTCTTACAAGCATTAGTCTAGAAACATGCTTTGCAAGTTTATCTAAATAGTTACTACAAATATTCTTTTGCCCACTCCCACCTGGTCTCCCTGGAATTTTACAGGACACAATAACCCTCTAGCTACCTGAGATAAGATAAGAACACTGCTTTAAAGGGGCTAAACAAATAGTAAAGATTTTAACTAATGGAAAAGAATTTTTATATATGCGTTGTATTTTTAAGAATTTTTATGTACAAAATAATTTTTATATACATGTTGTAACCTTGATTGGTTGAGGATGGCCTTTGGAAATTCCTGTTCTATATGCCTCATTGCAAAAAATAGTATAAAGCAGCTACTAACAAACAATAAAACAGATACGCTTTTTTACTGCATTCAGTGTGAGCGTATTCTCGCGACCTCGTCTCATTCCACACCTATCGAGGGACCCCCGACCCCACTGCCCTGAGAGCTGGTCCCTGGCACTTCACATTATTAAAATGAGGTATCTTGCATTCTTAGAGGACAGATCATCGACCCTACTAGAAGAGGAGGCCGAGTGAGGACATCAGCCCCAGGATTTTGACTCTTATAGACATCATCCCCTGCCTGTCTCTCGTCTCATACTTGCCTGCCATTCCCTTTCTCCTCACATACCCAGGGTTGCCTACCTATCAAGTAGTTCAGACCTGTATGAATGAGGTAACTCCATTGACCCCATCCCTGATGACCTCCTGGAGCCCGTGGTGGTGGTCAACACTCACAACTTAGCAACTATTCATTTATTGATTTTGTATTGTTTGCGGGTTTTGGTCCCTGAACTTCAGTCTGTTTTCCTAAGACAAGATCAATAGAAGGGACCTTTGGATGTCAACACCTGACGCACTTAGTGCATTCTACCACTCAGCAGATGATCAATAAATACTCCCCAGATTTAAGTAAGCAGCATGGAAAGGCAGACAAAAGTGAGGCTGTGTCTATGTGGGAGTGCACACGCATTGTGTCAGCCAGGGTTCCATGCAGGAACCAGAACTACTTCAGCTGGAAGGGACTGATTACAGAGAACCGGGCACCTCTGTAATCATTGGATGGGTAGAAGTAAGAGGGTCCTTTATAGGCTATTGGTTTCAAAATCAAATTACTCTAGCTCTGATCCGTAGGTTGGAAAGCCATTATTACTAATGATACCACACAATTGCCTCACCCCTCTGATGCAAGGACCAGACACTGGGACATGGAATCAAGCCACCGCAAACATTCACCTCTAACTAACCTTGCTTCTCTCCACTGCAATGCAGGCAGATGGCTCCTGCCAGCTCCCCGACTATGCCTGCAAATTTAGCTCACGGGCACAATGTAAATTGCATCTAGAACCTTAGCTCTAAGAAAATGCAGAAAGGCAATCTGGGGGCCTCTTCTCCATTGCAATATTTGGGGAGTAAGGACAGGGGTGGAAAGGGGTTCTGAGCGCCTACATGACAGTGTGGACACAGAACATCAATGTCCTTCTATCACTCAGATTCAACACAGCAGGGTTACTTCTCCCTATCTAGGAGCCTCAGTAGGATCAAGGAGACAAAGGCAATTTTTTAAAAATATACTTTTATTAGTGCATTAGAGCCTCACATCATAATGTAGTTGAGGTATTTTAGGCTGAGCATTTTTATTCCAGCTGGTTAGATTTGCTATTGGGTTTCAAAATCATTCTCGAAGGAATGCAAGTATCACAGAAAGACACTCTGTAACATGGAAGTATGTGGAGAAAAAAGCTACTAGTCTTCCTTGATGCCCATGTGGGTGTGGTGAGCTGGGTCAGGGGACCCAGTGTTTTTAGCTATGTGGACCTGAGTCTTTTGAGCAATAACTGCTCATTAAATTGAAGCCTTTCTTGATCAACAGGGGCCCCTGGTGGCCCAGCACAAGCACTACAGTTTTTTGTAGCATCTCATCAAAATAGTTCTGAACTCTGCTTTGAGTGATGGGGGAAACACAAAACTAAACTGAGATGAGAGTACCTTGGAACTGGAGGTCATAAGGCGAGGCTTCTGGAAACTGGGCAGACTTCACCTCTCCCTGAGGTGTCTGACCGACTCTAGGTAGTGATGACTTAGGACGGATGTTTCTCCCCGGGAGGCTGTTTGGTACCTCAAGCACATTTGGCAATGTCTGGAGTCATCTTTGATTGCACAACTGAGGTTGTGCTGTTGACATCTGGTGCGTAGAGTCCAGAGAAGCTGCTAAACATCCTATAATGCACACAGCAAGAAAGAAATATCCAGTTGGAAATGTCAATAGAGCCACAGTTGCAAAATTCAGCCATACAGGGCAGTTTTCTCCTCAGGGATGCTTGGCAGGATGTCAGGGCCTCTGGGTGGATCAGGACTCAAACCCCTTGCGTGGATCACAGCTCTTCTCTGGCTTGAGACAGCAAGAGAGGGACAAAAAGGAAAAGATAAAACTCCACAAACTCTATACCCCTTAGGATGGCTATTATAAAACAAAACAAAACAACAAAACCCAGCTAGTAAGTGTTGGATGTGGAGAAATCGGGATCTTGTGCACTGTTGGTGGGAATGTACAATACTGCTGCCTCTATGGAAAACAGTATGTCGATTCCTGAAAATGTTAATCTTAGAATTACCACATGACCCAGCATCCTGCTTACACCAAGACAAGCTGAAAGGAAGGACTCAAACAGATATTTGGACAGCCACCTTCATAGAAGCATTATTCACATTGGTCCAAACATGAAAGCAACCCAACTATCCCTCAGTTGAAGAAAGGGTAAACAAAATGTGGGACATACACACAGTGCTGCATTATCCAGCCTTAGTAAGGAGTGACATTCTAACACGGGCTACGACATGGATGGTACTTGAAAACACTATGCTAAGTAAAATAAGCCAGTCACAAAATCCTTGCATGATTCCACTCGTGCAGGCACCTTGAATAGGCAAATTCATAGACATAGAAAGCAGAATGCTGATTGCTGGGGGGCGGGGTGGGCTGAAAGAGGGAAGGGCAAGGAGTTAGTGTTAATGGCTGGGATAGCCAGTCAATGTTTGATGGATATAGAGTTTCAGTTTGGGAAGTGAAATCACTCAGGAAATGGATAACGGGACAGCTGTACAACATTGTGAATGTACCTAATGCCCTACACTTTTTATTTTTTTTGTGGTACTTGATTGAACTCAGGGGCATTCTTACCCTGAGTCCTCCTGGCTGTCCCTGATTCTCCCCTGGGCCTGTCGCCTGCCAGCTCTGCTCAAGTTAAAACAAACTACTTATCTTAGACTATTGCTCTGTGGCATAATGATGTGTGCTCGTGCACGTGCCCACAGGTGCTTAGTTAACATTTTCCTCTAGGCTCGAGACCTCAATCTTTAGAACACATGGATGATAAGTCCAGGCTGTAGGTTCATAAGTTCCATTTATGAATGCTGAGTATCTGATGGTGAAGCTAAAGAGCTCATGTGCTGATGCTCAGAGCAGATGTGACGAAGGTTGTAATCCCATTAGTGGATAGATTCACTACAGTGGATTTACTGGGCTGCAACCTAGGCTGGTGGGTTGTGGCCGGAGGGAGGCGGTCCCTGGGGGTGTGGCCTTGTGGACAAAGCTTATGTCCTTGAATCTCCTCGCTTGCTCTCTCTTGCTTCTGAACTGCATGATGTGAGAGCAGAGCCCTTGTGGGATTTATTTCTAACCATTATGGGAGCTTTGCAGTGTTTTCTCAGCCTAACATAGACTGAACCCTGAAATCTTCAGATCTGTGAACAAATAAATCTTCCTTCCCCTAAGGTGTGGTGGTTAGGTATTTTCTATTACAACAATGAGAATACCAGCTGAAACAAAGCATCATACAACAAACACTGCTTCAGTCCTAGAGGGCACCCTTGCCTCCGCTAGCCAGTTGGCACAGAGAAGCCTGTAAAGGAAAGGAGAAGTCTCAGTAAACCATCTGCTCCAGCCACGCCCAATCCCCCTCCCTAACACAGAAGGCTGTGCAAAGCAGTGAGCAGGGCAAAAGGACCCTCAGTGAATGGTGTATGGTTCATGCCGTCTTTTACCCAGAGAATGCTGTCCATCCCAGGAATACCCCGTGGGCGACATTAGTTACTCCCCATCCAGCAGACTCTCAAGCAATATGATTTCACGATTCTCTGATTGAAGGTACATGTGTTGTCCACCGTGTATACCCTGGACTTTTTCCAATGGCCCATTTGGTTTCCATTGAGCTAAGTCAGTGGCCACAGTAAAGTCAGTAAAGACAAGAGTGGGTGATGTGGCTGCTCAGTTATGGGGACTAGAGACACCTACATGACCAGGCCTGCCCTGTGGAACCCACAGAGCCTCAGGCCGAGGTCCTGGAGCAGGCGTTGGCCAGCAGTGCCAGAATCACTGTAGCATTCTCCTTGGGCAACCACAGAAAACCACTTTCTCTGAGCAACTGGATGGAGGGTCAGGAAAGCCATGGGTTTTCTAAAACCTGGATGTGGCAGTCGTGTCATACAAGGCCACATTCTTGGGCCAAGCAGTGCCCCTGGACCTTTCTCACTTGTGCAAGGTTTATGATCAAGTGAGGAATATTAAGTCTCCCCTTAAGACCCCATACTGTACTATGAAGGTGTACCTGGGAGAGAGGAGGACTTCCCTGGAGGAGGGAGAGAGAAGGTCTAGGGCCAAAGAGGTATTGAGAGAAGGTAGAGGAGCAGGGAAGGACAGGGAGGACATGGCCAGACTCCAAGGTCTCCCTGGTAGACAGCTTAAGGAAGGTGATTATGTCATGCCGGGTACAGGGAAGGGACAGTAATGGGGAAAACCCAACAAGAGAGAAAATTTGGGCAAAGAAGAGCCAGGAATGTGTTCAGAAAGGAGAAAATTTGCCTATAGGTTTCAGATATTATATTAGAGCATGTGTGTGTGTGTGTGTGTGTGTGTGTGTGTGTGTGTTGCTAGGGATTGCGTCACAAGCCTTGAACATGCTAGGCAAGTGCTCTACCCCTGAGCTACACTCCTAGATCTCTTATGGAATTCTTAGCTTTAGAGTTGGTGGAGGGGTCTGCTAAGCTTGGTGATACATCCCAGGAGTTTTGCCTGATAGTAATGAGAATGTTAGGTCAGACAAATAGGTTAGAAATAAATGGCCATTACAGGGACTAAGATAGCCCAAGATGATTTGGGCTCCAGACGTGCAGCCTCCCCTCTCTCCACTTGGTCTACTTAGCCAGGGCCAAACAGTCTGCACGATTTTCCATTTAGATGCCTCTTCTTCGGAGAACTTCAGCTCCACAGATAGTGGCATAGATAGTCATTTTTTCCCTCCCTTGTGAAACAACTGAGCCCAGAAACCCGAAGCAGGAGGAAGAGGGTGCAGGGGAGTCTGGCAGTGCTGGGACAATCTGTCTAGGATGCTTCTGCAGAAATAGTATGGAGAAGCAGTTCCAACGGAGGGGTCAAGCTACAAGACAGGACAGCATGGCTGGCTCTCTGCAGAGCTCTGGTCAGGGAGCCAACAGCAGGGCACTGAGAAGGAAAGAAGAAATGCAGTGTCACTGGACACATAGCCCCCAGCTCCCTCCTGCTGGCACCACCCATGCCACCTCCAGAGTGTACCGTCCTTAGTCACCTCCAGAGCTGGGCATCCTACCACTGCAACTCTCCAGCCTGTTGGCTGCCAAACTGTACTATTGATAGAGAAGGAATACTCACCCTTTTAAGAACAATCTCTAAGAAACCAAACTGCCTCAGCAGCTGGAGTCTTACATCTGTCTTATATCAATGCTTCTAGGAAGGGGAAGAAATGGGGTGTCCAGGGCAGCCCAGTGTGGCCCTGGGTGTATGTCCAACCCATGGGCTCCAGGCTCAGCAGCTGGATGTGGTGATGTCTGTTTCCAGACAATTCATAGGCTCTTTCCCATACAGAGCCTCACCTGAGTCTCACAGCAGAACTACAAGGTAAGCATTCTGTCCCCCTACTTTATGACTAAGAAGACAGAGGCTGAGAGATCATGAGTAGCTCACAGAGCCAATGGGTGACTCAGGACTGGAACCTGGGCCCTTCATTCCAAATATTACACTTTATATTTTTTCATTTTCCCAGTGCATGCAACTGAGTTGGGCTGTGATAAAGTTTGTTTTGTTTTGTTTGGGGTGTGTGTGGGGATGGGGGTACAGTGCTGAGGATCCAACCCAGTCTTGTGCATGCAAGCAAGCAAGCAAGTACTCTACCACTGAGCTGCACCCCCTGCCCCCATGATGAAGTTTTTACAGATGGATCCAAATACTAAAAAGTAAGGTCAGCCTGGGAAGTTTTCCAAAACCTAGGAGGTTTTAGGAGATTGTCCTTCATTCTATGATTATTATTCCCTTCCGGCTTCTTTTGGCATTAAAATGTCCTTTCTTATGAAAGGATGCTGATTGTGAGAAGCCGATTAACATATCTTATTTAAGGCCTACTTGGAGCGCTAAAAATAATGGCAACCCTATTCTAGTCCCCAGGAGTTATATTGGGAATTTCTCTGGTGTTCAACATTTCAAAACCTGGGAGCCAGTAGCCCCGTCACACTGCGTTCCCAGAAACGCAAGAGGACATGAGAAGGCGCCATCTGCCAACCAGAGAGAGGGCCAGAAGTGGCCCAGGCTGGCTCCCCAATCTCAGATCGCAGCCTCCAGAACGGGGAGGAAATAAACTTGTCGTCTAAGCCACCCAGTTGTGGTACTTTGTAATGGCGGCCCAAGCTGACAAATACAAGTCCATGGTACCTGGAGTGAGACCAAGTGAAATTCAGGAACATGGTCTTCCACGACTCTGAGGCTGCCCCAGACTTCTGACACCAACTCAACCTCAGGGTTTTCTCAAAACCACCCTCAGCTTGGATAATTCACTGGAACGATTAGCTAAATGGGGGGGGGGGGGGGACCATGCACTTACCACTGTTGTTCTATTATAGCAAAAGGATACAAATCGGACCCAACCACAGGAAGAGTCACATAGGGCGATGTCTGAAGGTTTCCAAATGGGAAGCTCCCCTGTCTTCATGGCCCTCCTGTCATTCATTGATGTATGATGATACACAGGGACTACTGGCAACCCGGGAAGCTCAGATAAGCTTCAGTGTCCATGGTATTACTGGTGTGAGAGGGAGGGGACTTCATTACACAAGCCTGACTGATTGAATCATTACTCACATAGCTGCCCGAGCCCCAGTCCTCTAATTATATAGTTGGTCCTTTGGCATGGTGGAGGACCCTCATCCTGAGTCCTCTCATTAGCATAAATTTTCTGGTGTGATCCAAAGGATCTTCCATGAATAAGAAAGACATTCCACATTCCTAGCCTGGTGTGGTGGTACCCACCTTGTAATCCCAGTACTTGGGAGGCTGAGACAGGAGAATTGCAGGTTTGAGATCAGCCTCAGCAACTTAGCAAGGCCCTCAACAACTTAATGAAACCCTATGTTAAGATTGGGCTGGGGGGGTGTGGGTAGAATACCCTTTGGATTTAATCCCCAGTACCACACACATACACACAGAAGAAGAAGAAGAAGAAGAAGAAGAAGAAGAAGAAGAAGAAGAAGAAGAAGAAGAAGAAAAGGAGGAGGAGGAGGAGGAGGAGGAGAGGGAGGAAGGGAGGGAGGAAAGGAGGGAAGAAGGAACTCGTATCACTTGGACTCCAAGACTTTGGAGACTCCTCCCAGGAGCTGCGACAGAGTTGGTTGGCATGTGTGTGTCAGTGAAAGCACGTCTTCCCTCCATGTATCTCAGGGTCAGAAGACAGTCTCCCGGGGCTGCTCAACCTAATAACTCTCCAGTGTTTCACAGATCAATGGCCTTAGTTAAGCATAGTTCAGAAAAATCCTAACACCGGGCATAGTCCAAAATCAGTGGAGCCAAAGTGTGAGCTTCTTCGGATGAGCCTCAATCGAGGGCTAAATACAGAGTGTTTACTGGATGTCTCCAGTGCACCCCCTAGGCTGGAGTAAACACTTTCATAAATAGTGGTCCTCTCAGCATAAGCTTTTGAGAGCTCTTGGGTCAATTTACAGGCCCTGGAGAACAGGCAGGTGCAAAGCCACAGGCCTTAAGAGTTGTACCGGCTCAGGGTAGGAGTGACTTCTCTGAGAATCAGGATATGAGTCTACAGGGACTCTCCCACCCCAAATATAACTAGGCTTTGGCATACCCCTGGCATCTGAGTGAATCGAAAACCTACTTCTCTCAAAAACGGATGGGTTCATGTCGAATTAGCAGCATCTTACTGCCACAAATTTCCAGGCTATTTTTAAATTGTAGCACTTTGACAGTTAAAGTTATTCAAAACTCTTCAAGCTCTTGGGAAACTGTGAAGCTGTGAATGAAGTGTTGTGTGTTGTTATTGTTTTTGAAGTTTCAACAATCAAAACCTAATAAACTCTAATGAAACCCTGGAAGCATCATCATTGTGAAGGTGAAAACAGAAAGATGCAATCACCATCACATCTGTCTTGTGCAGTTGTGGCTATTCCTATCATTATTTTTATTATTATTATTTTTGTGTGAAAGGTGGATATACCGTATAGGAAATCTTATTGAACCAGTGCCCTTGAATTAATAGCCCTCTATGTAAAGATGCAAAAGGGAATTTGAAGGTGATCAGAGGAGATTCATAGTGGTGAAAGAAATGAAATCATTTGAATTCTGTTTGGCAAATTCCAGAAATATACTTCAATATAATAATAATAGCTATTATTATTATTATTATTATTATTATTATTATTATTATTATTATTAGAGTTGTTGTTGTTGTCCTGGGGATTGAACCCAGGGACATTCTACCTCTGAGATATGCTCCTAGCCCTATTTTACTTTTTTTTTTTTTAATTTTGAAACAGGGTCTCACTGAGTTGCTGAAGGCCTCACTAAGTTGCTGAGACTGACCTCTAACCTGAGATCCTCTTGTCTCAGCCTCCGAAGTACTAGGATTACAAGCATGTGTCACCATGCCAGGCTTGGGTGTAACGAGTTAATTGGCACCTGTTGGCTGTGCAGAGTCTCAAGTGGCCCATGGAAAACTGTGTGCAAGTGTCCCTCACAGGTCATCGAGGGACAGGCCATCCAGGGTGGAGCTGTGGAGCTGAAGGCCTTGGTCTGTTACAGTGCATCTGCACCCCATGTTATTCAGAAGCATCTTCTATCAGCTTTACTGATTACATCAACTTCCCAATTTAATGTAGGAAAAGAGTCGAACCATGGAGTAACATCACTTCTAAGAGCAAATATTATGTAGTCGGTGATAATAAAACGGAAAAAATGAATATTCTTTCACGAGGCCGGCCTTATCATGATAGAACTGTCCAGGCACTCCTCAAAAGCCCCAAGCTGGGATGATCATCCTCCCTTTCTTCCTGTTTGCACCAACAGGAAATCAGCTGAGCCCTCTTATCAACTTGTCCTAAGGGTGCGGTGGAATCCAAGGGCTCATCGGCTGCCAGAATTACTTTGCCTTCAACTTCCCACAGTCAAAAAGAAAAGCTCAGGTCAAATCACTTTATGACAAATAAAAAAATGTCCCTCCAAGGAGTCCTTCCAGACTCTGAGTTGCTCGTGTGTTTTTGTGATAATGCGACCTTAGCAACACATCGTGCCGCCCTGCAAACTGCACTGGGCATATGACTGGCAAACCTGCAAGATGCTCTTAATAAATAACCCCAGGTTTGTTTGGTGTGACTGCGTACAAGTATCTGGATACTTGGAAGAGGGCAATTACATGTATTCTATATCCTGTAGGACTTAACATCATAGCTTACACAACACAAGCAGGTACACAATAAATGTTGCATTAATCACAGATGGGTTTTACGTCTCTACAGACCACAATACCAAGAGTGCTGCTGGGCAGAGGAAGGGCTCACTGTGCTCTGAGAGGGGAGGTCTAGCGATATTCTAGGTGAACAGTCTAGCAAATCCCACAAGGGCTATTTGAAAAAAATGTGCTTATTACATAGACTTGAAAGGGGTCACAGTTTTTTGTTTTGTTTTGTTTTTTTCCAGCCACATATTTAAGACTTACAGAGAAGTGAAAATGCTAGTAAGGGAATAAAATTGACAATTCTTCCCCAGTTGGGATTTTATTCTTCTTTGTTTACCTACTGCCATGAGGACTGAAATATTATGGAGGGACGAAACGATTCCTTACCCCTGGATCTAGTCAGGAGACTGAGATCAAAGATCTCATTCTGTGTCATTCCAGTGGCTCACAGCAATTCATCTGAGCCTGATTTTGCATTTATTTCACTCTGCCTTGTATCATAATTAGTTGTTTATATATGCTCTTCCTCCACTAGAACCCAAAGTCGTTGAGGATAGAGATATTTTGACTTATCTTTACACCCACTTCCCTCCTCCGTGCCCCACCCCATGCACAGTACTTTGTGCCCATTAGATTTGCAATAATTAAGGGAAAAGGTGACAAGAACAAGGAAAAAATGAGTGAAAAGTTGGGACTTGGGTTATAGGAAAATAAATTGCAGTTGAGCATATGCCAAAACCTGAAACGTGCCACAAATTTCCACCAAAGGAGCAATAGCTACCCAGTTAGGCAAGTCCAGTGTGTGTGTGTGTGTGTGTGTGTGTGTGTGTGTGTGTGTGTGTGTGTGTGTTACTGGAGACTGAACCCAGGGGCATTCTCCTTCTGAGCTACACTCCTAGCCCTTTTTAATTTTTTTGTTTGGAAACAGGTTCTTACTAAGCTGCTAAGGATCTCTCTAAGTTGCTGCAGCTGACCTCGAACCTATGATCCTACTGTCTCAGCATCCCAAGTATTGGGATTGCAGGAATGCACCACCATGTCTGTCTAGCAAGTTCTTTTCATGCCAACATTACTTAGCAGAAGGCTGAAACATTTCTACAGGTCTGAAGACTGTCCTACCGTAAGTCCTTTAGAAATCCATTAAGAGGAACCTGCTCAGCTTATCTCTCGAGTTCACATTGTCCAGAGTGGTCCTGGCAGAGGGAGAAGGGACTAGGTAGGGGTGAGCATGTTGTAGTCCAGTGTCCACGTGGTTGCTCAACTCTTACTTCCTCTGGTCAGGGGGATGTGCATGGACATTTAGGTATCCGGAGACTATAGGGCAGCCAAGTATGATTCTCTGATGAAGTTTCTTCTCTCAACCTTCCTAGCTGCCAACATACTCCTGTCCCTCTGTGGCCACCATGTTTTCTAGGTGTTGGGGCTCAGAAAATGATATTCTAACATGAAGGTCTCAGTAGCAGCCTCTGAAGCAAAGTTACTGTCTGCCTTTCTCCTAACTTCCTGTCTCTCACCCCTCATTCTCCCCAAGGCAAGCCATGAAAGTTTGCTTTTTGTAAGGTAATTTGTAGAAACCAGAACCTCATTTCCCCAAGGCCAGCCACAAACCTAAAAATATTACTTTTTCTCCCAACTTTCTGTGTCAAAATGGGTCATAAAGAAATTCTCTTACCTATTTTGTTGAGTATGGTCTTAAGATCCACATTCCAGAAAAGGTCCTGCCCCATGAAAGAAGGCAAGTTACACTTGAGGGGAACAGGAAGCTGATCAGACAGGCTCCTTGGTTTCCCCCATCCCTCTGTCTAGTACTCTTAGAGCACACCCTTTTTGTGCAATCCTATTCCTATACAGCTTCGTTAAACATAAGCACAAAAATGGATGGTTCACTCTGGGTCTTCGGGTCCTCAATCTTAAGGCTCCCATAGCATGTAAAATTATGGTCAAATAAGTTATATTTTTTCTCTTGTTAATCTGTATTTTGTTATAGTAGCATCAGCTTTGACCCATTTTGATGGGAAAAAAGAGAGCACCCCTTTTGCATACCTACATAGGGCAGAGGCAATACCATTTTTTTTTAGTGGGTGCATCTAAATTCCAAGCCATACTTTCCCCATTACTGTAAAAATACCTATATTTCATTAGTAATATATGCTACTTTAGAAAAGGGTATACTTTTATAGAGAGCATTCCAGATATTATATATATATAATATACATGATGTCATATATTATGACATATGTCACTATAATATTATATGATATATATGTGTATATATATCATATACAAGATGTATACACACACATACATACATACTAGGGATTGGACCCAGGAGAATTCTATCTTAAAGCTACACCCCCATCCATTTTTATTTTGAAACAGGGTCTTGCTAAGTTACTGAGGGTCTCACTAATTTGCTGAGGCTGGCCTTGAAACTAATCTTCCTGTCTCAGCCTCCCAAGTACTGGGATTACAGGTTTAGACATCTTTAACACAAATATTAATTAATATTGTCTTATTTTAGAAAAACATACTTTTAACTTACTACTGCTTCTAGATCAATTGCCTATGTCAATAGGTACATAGTCATCATTTGTATGCATTCAGATAGTTCTGTCCTATAAATGTGACATAATTTGCTTAGCCATCTTTATTACTGACATTTAGACCACTTTCAATTTTTCGCTATTTCGATGAGGCGTTGCCTAAAACTGTTGCTAGCAGCCTAGAGGAAAAACAGTAGTATCTTCATGGTTCACAGTTTACAAACCACTTTCACATATACCATGACATGAATTCCTTCTAACAACCAGGTGAGGGAGATATTTTCAGAAAAGAGGCTCAGGAATATTGCAACATGCCCGAGCTGGGTGGAGAAACTGTGTGCCAAAAGTAGGATTTCTTACTCCCTAGCTAGCTCTCTCTCCCTAAGCTGGGGCCTTAGATCATCAATCCTAAGAAACATACCTAAATGGATCAAAAGGTCCATGTGGGTTAAAATGTAATTTGACTAAAAATATTCTTTCATGTTAGTAATTTTAGCACATTCTGAGACTACTTTGTTAATTTTATTGCATTTTTTTAGGGAATTCTGTAGATTTCAGAGTTCTTTAAAGGCAGTTTCAGCTGGGCATGGTGGCGCACGCTTGTAATCCCAGCATTTGGGAGGCTGAGACCGGAGGATCCGGGTTTGAGGCCAGCCTCAGCTACCTAGTGAGGCACTCCGCAACTTCCTGAGACTCGGTTTCAAAATAAAGAATAAAAAATAGGGCTGGGGGTGTAGCTCGGAGGTAGAATGCCCCTGAGTTCAATCCCAGTACCACAAAAATAAAATAAAATAAAAATAAAAAAAAATAAAGGCAGTTTCAACTGTTACCCTTACAACTCATTCCAATCAATGCTTCCTTAGCTGCCTTATGGGTAGTTGGAAAATGTTATAACAAAGTCCAACCACAGTGGATTTGTTGGATCCACTTAAACATCGTGGCTTCTCTACTACTCTACTGAGTGGAGAATCTCTTTCTCCTCTCTGTTCACTGGCCTGAGCACTCTGGAAGGAGAGTTCCCAAGCAACTGGTCTCAGCCTCCAATCCAGGTTTCGGGTCTCTCAGCCTCCAGCCTCAGGGTTCAGCCTCCAGCCTCCACATCCAGGCTGGGAGCAGCATCCATGGGTCATACGAGCATGGGATGAGAATCCTCCTGCTTGGAATTGCTCCTTATTGATCGATGGGGAAGCAGCCACTTGGTAGCATGTATTACTAACACCAAATACTGAGTGCCACATGGTGATATGCTAATAATAATAAACTAATTATAAAATAATAAAACAGACATCTCCTTCCTTTCCCTAACTTCGGCTGTAGACCAAGACAATCTTTTTATCCTAAGCAAGATTTAGTATACTTTTCCTTCTCTCTTATCCCTGCCCTGATCTATGAGTGCATTGCATGAACATGCACATGTTTGTTCTCTCTCTCTCTCTCTCTCTCTCTCTCTCACACACACACACACACACACACACACACACACACACACACAATTCTGAGAACCAGTCTTCTCATGGCAAAAAGGATTTAAAATGAAAAAGATGGGGGATGGAGGGTAAAGAAAAAGAAACAGGCGAATGAGATCGATGTACCTCCAAATCTCAGGGGTCCTGGCTAATGTTAGTGTAGCTTAGAGACCGCCTAGTCACTTAATGAAACATAGAGAAGAGAGAGATGCATTTGCTATTCTAAAAAGCCACCAGTCAGTGAATGCAAATGTGCCCTATTCAGAAAACCAAATTAAAGGAACTGCTGGGAATTCTCTGCATAGTTAAGCAGAACCACCGTCCCCCCCCCCCTCTTTAAGGCCATGTTTACCCTTCAGAAACCACATACCCTTAAGCCAGAAACTTAGAAATGTATCATTTTCAGGAAGGATGTATTGCATTAGCCAGGCCCTGTCCTTCAGAGGAAGAATGGTGAAATCCATCACCACTCTAGACAGCTTCTGCAGCCCTGTTACAGTTGCAAAGAGAGAAAACGGGCCCCTGGGCTTACAGCCAACTCTGCAGCCAGGTGACAGGCGTCTGGGACAGCCAGAGCCTGGGCCTTCCTCTAGCCTGCAGCACACTCTAGCATAAAGACTGCTCAAGAGAAGGTAAACCAGGGAAGGGCCTTCCAAAGTTGAAGGTAGGGAGGGTGCACAGCACAGTTCCTAACATTTGTCCCTGGGTCAACCACAAGCATTTATTCAGGATACATATCCTTTTCTTAAATGGCGGGAGGAACTTTCTTCCAATTGTTCTGTCTCCATCTCCAACCAGGCCCTCTGAGGTCCAGATCTCAGTGAGGATTCTAAGGTTTCATAAGGGGGAAAAAACTCAGAATGGGCAAAGGTGTGCCTGCCCCCCTCTGTGTCTCTATCTCTACATCTGTCCCTCTCTCTTGTCTCTTTATCTCTAGTTTGTTTTACTACCTATGTGGATTTCTCCTCTTGCTTTCTCCGCATTCTACTTTCTGGTAGGAGACTCCTTCCCACAACTTCGGGTGGATTTTTCTTCAATGTGGCTAAGGTCAGCAGGCACCTATTGACCTTTAATTCTTAATTCCAGATTCTCAGACAATAGAAACTGGTGAATAAAAGGACACACCCAACTGGAATGCAGTGGTTCACCCCTGAAATCCCAGTACTGGGGAGGCTGAGACAGGAGGATCAAAGTTTTGAGGACAGCCTCAGCAACTTAGTGAGACCCTCAACAACTTAGACTCTGTCTCAAAATAAAAAATAAAATGGGCCTGGGGAGTGTAATTTGGAAGTAGAATGCCCCTAAATTCAGTCCTCTGTACCACAAAAAATCTATACAAAAATAAAAACACTCTCTGCCTTTCTGAAATGATAACTGAGAATAGAGAAAAAGACACTACCAAAAAATAGACTCATAATAGCTAGATTACAAAATGAAAGAAGTTAATATGTCAAAGTACAGGCTACTAAAAATTATAAGTGTTGAGGGGAACAGGGTATATAAGTTGGGGTGCCAAGAAGTGCTATCCTCAGGGAGTGATTTGAATTGAACCCTGAAAAAGGAGTAGAAATGAACCATTCAAAAGGAGACAGAAGAAGAAGATTCCAGACTGGGAACCACATGCACAAAGCCCCGGGGAGGGAAAGATCTGAGCTTACTTGAAGACCTTCTCTGCCAGCACCAACTGTGTGTGAAGGAAGCCCAGGTGAAATGGGGTAAAGGCTCTCGGGAGCAGACCTTGCTGGGTCTCATAGACCAGGTGAAGGGGTTGAGATTTTACTGGAAGCACAATGGGAAGCAAGGAAAGAATTGTAAGCAGGTGCCTCCTTTGGTTTGTTTTAAAAGATCATTCTGTCTGCAGAGGGATCTGTAACTGGGATGCAGCCATGGAAGCAGGGAGGCCAGCCAGGACCTGTTTCAAGAGGACAGAGAAGAAACCGTGCTGGTGGCTTAGTCCAAGGTCGCAGGACCCAGTAGTGGAGGGAAGAGAATGGTTCAAGATTTGGGAAGTAAAACCAACAGGTGTAGAGAATAGGCTTTGTGGAAGGGAGGTGGAGGCAAAGGGCAGAAGCAGGATGCTGCCCCAGGCTTCTGGTGCCAGCCAGGGGGTGGATGGATGCAGGTGCCTGCACAGGGAGGGGGGCCGTGGAGCAGGTGCATACGGAGCAGAAGGGAAACCCATCCGCGTGAGACACGTTCAGCCTCCTCTAGACAGACATCTAAGCAGAATTGAAGAGCAGGTGATTGCACAATAGATTCTAGTTCCCAGAAGAGAGGACTGGTTAAGAGTAATAAATTTGAGAGCCACCAGGAGAGAGTTTCTTGAAGCATGGGAATGGGTGAGGCCCCCCCAAGAAGAAAGTAAAGAGTAAAATGAGAACAGGGCCTAGGATAGGGCCCATGCGATGTCATCATTTGGAGCCTACATTGAAGGAAATCAGCTAGGGAGTCTGAGAGGAATGGCTGGAAAGGAATAAGGAAAGTGGGGTGCACAGGTTGTCACAGAGCAAGGAAAGAGAGGGGGTGGGCAGCAGAGACAAACGCTGCTGGGCTTTGGCTGCTCCGTCAACACGGTGCATTTGTCTGCATTCTCACGACTATAATAAAAGACTCGACCACGTGACTTAGAGGAAGGAAGATTTATTAGCTCACGATTTCGGGGTTCAGTCCATATGAAGCTGGGGACCATGGATCTCAGGGCATGGTGGCAGGAAGCAGAGAGAGGGAGGGAAGGAGAGCACGTGGGCTGTGCTCTTCACATCATGGAGGCTGGAAGGAATAGAGTAAATGAGGGAAGGAGGAGCCATGTATAATCTTTAAGGCTGCAGCCCCAGGGGCCCACCTTTTCAGACACACCCTAGAGGCCTGAGCCACCACCCACCTCTTTTGTGTTCTATAAGTATTTCAGGCAACCTTTTAACTCTACATTCTAATTCAAAACCCACCCACCTACCCCTCCATCCATCCATCCATGCATGTCCCAGACTTCCCACTTAAGGTGCAGTGCACACAAAGGTACACAAGGGGGAGCTCTCGGTCCTCTCTCCTTCACTTTTCCTTTTCCTTCCCTGCACTGATTTTTGTTTTCTGGGTCTGAAGGAATTGTGCAAGATTTGCGACATGCACCTATGATGATATCCTTTCTGGAACTCGGTCTTGGCAAAGCACCTCAAGTCCCAGTTTCATTGTATTGAGTAGTAGTAATAATAATGGCAATAATAGCCAGACTGTGATTGGAACGATTTCCCTTTTAATGAAGAAGAAGAATATTTCTAGCTTCCAAATCACCCACACTGTGTTTTCATAGCCAGGATTGCCTCTAACCCACGTAAGCCTACTTCTCCTCGGTTAACTCAGTGTCTTTCGACATTTGCATTTTCTTTCAGCCTGTCAGCATGAAAAACTCTTATGTAGTGATGCCTTAAAGGTCAGGGTAGTACCGTCACAAAGACTGATGAGACTATTTTCTCAGAAGACAAGCCCGTTGTGCTGCACTTGATAGTGAGCCACGGTCTCTTCTTGTAGCTGACGCCCCATCCTGTCTCACCCAGGCTCCCTGCCTAGGGCCCCCTCCCTCCCTGACTGCCACCAACACTAGACACACACCCTCTCCCTTTTCCCGGCAGGTCCCTTCTTCCTGCCACCGTTGGGGCTTGCCTTTTACATATCATTGATTCATCCAGCTTTGGAAGGTCAGTTCTTTCCACTCGATCATCCCTACGTAAATTTATGCATTCCATAAGGCTCCATGGCTCAGGTTATAAACTAAGATGTTACTGGTTCTTCCTCACGTCTTCTACTGGGTGAGAGTTCCCCTGGTCCCCACTCTCTTCTCTCTTCCCCCTGAATGTTTCAGTGATTTGCAAGCACTTCTTTGGCTCTGCACCAGGGACAGCTTCGTGGCCTCGCCACTCTGCCCCTCACCCTCTTTCAGCTCTGCTCAGCCGGTCCAGATTTTCACCACCCGAGTTCATCTTCAAACTCTCTCTTTAGGACTGCATATCACATAGCACTGGGCTCTTTCACATTCTCTTTTTCCTGAGCTCTGAGCTACTTCTAACAGCAGATTACCTTGCAACCATTTTGGAGGTAGGTAGGGGCATAAATCCTTAGTCAATAACTGATAGTGCCTATCAGCTTGTACTTGCTGTGGCAGGTGATGAATTAGGGGGATTCAACTTCTGGTGCATGAGAGCTGTTAACACTACGATGGCAGTACCTGAAGAGAGGTTGTGGAATGTCTTTCCCTGGGGCTCCTTCAACATAAAATGAACCTGCCTCCAATGATTGAGAGGGACGGATACGATGACTTTTCAAAATCCAGTGGCAAGTTTCTACCATTTGTCTCTCCCTGACTCCACCCTCTGATTTCAGGAATTGGAGTCAAGTGGTGCTGTGATGGACCCTACCCATCCCAGGCCCCACTCTGTGTTGTCCGTTGCCCTGGCTTTGTTGATGGGGTGAGGCGGACTTCTTCTTCTAACCCCACCAAATGTTATGTGGAGCATTACTGGAGTACACATTCAATCCAGAATCCTGACATCTTTTGATCTGTGTCCCTGGATGACAAGTATGCAGGTCTCTTTCCACATGTGATCATGTCTTGGATTTTCTTTGATCGGGTTCATCTTTCCAAGTTTTGAATGCATGAGCACTTCTCTGAGACATTGAAAGTGTCCCGAGAAGCAATTAAGCTGTGGAATTCTTAAGGAGAGGGTGTCCTGGTTAGACATAGAGTGCCCCCGAGGGGCTCATGTATTAAGCTCAGGGTTGATATAGATCAGTCCTGAGGATTGTAATCTCATAAGTAGATACATTCATTGTAATGGATTTATTGGGGTAGTAACCTAGGCCCGGTGGGGTCTGGCTGGAGAAGGTGGGTCTCTGGGATGTGCCCTTAGGGACTGTGCTTGTGTCTTTGAATCCTCTCTCTCTCTCTCTCTCTCTCTCTCTCTCTCTCTCTCTCTCTCTCTCTCTTCAGGCCTACATGATGTGAGAGCAGAGTCCATGAGCTCTCCCTCTCTTTGCTTCCCACTGCCATGCCCTGAGATCCAGACCATGGTCTCTTACGGACTGAATCCAGAATCTCCAAGAAACTGTGAGCAAATAAACCCTCCTTTATCTAAGTTGTGTGGTCAGCTATCTGGATTATAGCAATGAGAATGTTGACAAAGACAGAAGTTAATGACAAACTCAGAAGTATATTTCTGCAATCCTCTTGTCTCAACCTCCCAAGTACTGGGATTACAGGTGTGGGCCACTATGCCCAGCTTCCAAAGCATATTAGACAGTAGTTGACCACTCCCCCTGAATTTAGCTGGGTGGGTTTGGGGCATGTCTCAGCACAGGGCTGTATTCAAAAGAAGCACACTTTCTCCCATAGCAAGCTTTGGAAGAAGTATCTTGTCTGAAAGTGTTATAAGGAGGTAGAGAAGAGACTGCATTACAGTAGTTCCCCCTTGTCTGTGGTTTCAATTTCTGCAGTTTCAGTTACTCTCAGTCCAAAAGTATAAAGTAGAAAATTCTAGAAATAAGCAATTCTTAAGTTTAAATTGCATATCTGATTAGCATCATAAACTCTTGAGGCATCCCACTCCTTCCCACCCTGGATGTCTAGTATCCATGCTGTATGCACTACCCATCCATTAATCACTTACCTTCACTTAGTAGCTGATTAGCTGTTGAGGTATTGAGTGCTTGTGTGCTAGTAACCTTGTTCTACTTAGTAATAGCCCCAACATGCAAAGTCGTGATGCTGGCGATTCAGACACGCCAGAGAGAAGCTGTAAAGTGCCTCCTTTAAGTGAAAAAGGTTAAAGTACAACACGATATCAGGGAGAGAGACAGAGAAAGAGGGAGAGAGCACATTCACATAACTTTTATTATAGCATATTATTTTAGTTGTCCTATTTTTACTATTAGTTTTTGCTCTTAATCTCTCACTATGCCTAATTGATTAATTAAACTCCATCAGAGGAATGTAAGTATAGGAGAAAATACAGTCTGTATATAAGGTTCAGGCATCCACTGGGCTCCTGGAATGCTTTCCTCATTTATAGCAGGGAACAAGTGTATGCAACTGAGAGTGTGTGAGCTCCCCACCATTCTCTCTACTCCTCTCCCTCCCCCAAACCCGCTCCTCATGCAAGGTCACCACCTCTCTAAGTTCTGAGTCATCCCCAATCCTGTCCCAGGGCTCTCACTCTTCTCCTCACTCCCAGGTCATGTACAGCATACTCCAGTTACCTTCCAGCAAGTCTCCTACAGGAGCAGCTTCCGCAGGGCACCACGCAAAGCACTTTATTAGCATTTCTAAGAATTTGGGAGGCTATTAGCTTAAGGGAAGTGACTTTTTCCACTTGTATTAAAAAAAAACTTATAGTTTAAGGACAAAATTGATAGAAAAATCTGAAAGGAGGAAGCAGGAGAAAAATGGAAGACAAGGTTCTCCCCTTCTGTGCAAGACAGGGTGGGCACTTGTCCTTTTAAGTCAAGGAGAAATAGTCCCTCAGTTACTCACTCTGAAAGGAAAGAAGGGACACTCATTACATACATCTCATGATCCACAGAACCTGTGGTTTCTCTCTCCCATCACCAGCACTGCGAGAGCTAGGCTTTCTGTAGACATTCTCAGAATGTAGGCACCCTGAACCTCTCTCTACCTGAAAACTCAGAAGGGGCTAACATCTTACCCCCCCACAGAAGAGCCTTATGTAGGGTGCTGTAGCTGCTTGTCCTGTCTTTGCACCCCAAGGCCTGGCTGACTCCGTAAAAGTCAGACCTCAGTTCCAAAGAAGGATAAAGCATAATAGGACCTGGATTCAAATTGGTGGGTAGCCAGTGGCTTCCCAAAGACTCCCATGGGGCCAGAATTGAGGGAGGTGTGAAGATACTGGCAGTAGAGTCCTTGGCACACTGACCAGGGCCTTCCCCAGTGAACTGGCTGTGTGTTTCATCAGATGTACTTTCAGGTGGACAGAGGGTAGAAGGCGACCTGAAGTCAATTGAATGCAATCCATGTGCCCGGAGGTTTACCTGGGTCATTTTACTGAATTCTCAGAGTTGGGGAGATGGAGATACTAAGGGTAAAGATTTGAAGAACAATTTGCAGAGCTCTCAACAGCTGAGAAGAAGCAGAGTCCAGATTTAAAGCCAAATCCACCTGATTCCCAAATATGCATTGTCCCCCTAACTCCACACACCTCTTCCCCAGATTTAGGATTTTACATTAGAATTAAACCCCCATTTACCCTTCTAGACAAACTGCATTCAATCCTAAACTAATTGATAGAGAAACCTTCCCTAAATCATTTGCAATTGATAATTATGTGTGGTGATGCATATGCTAATTAGCTTGATTTAATCAGTCCACAATGTAAACACACATTGAAACATCACGCTGTCCCCCTAAATACATGCAACCATTGTTTGTCAATGAAAACATTAAATTAAATTAAAAAAATAATTTCCACAGGAAAAAAGTCCCACATGCCCAACTCAATTAAAATTATCGATCCACCCCTTGCTCAAAATTCCACACACACCCTGCCATGTTCAATCTCTGGCTTTAGTTCCTGGATATGTTCAGAATGGACAAATGAGTGTGACATCCAACCTACAAGTCAAATGTAGTTTTTCTGCAAATGGAGGAGATTCTGTCTGAAATCCTGGTGGTCCAGGTTTCACCTCTATCTGGGCCCAGAACAGCTGAACCCTATTCATGGGAGCAGCAGCAGCAATGCCCAAATCATGCTGAATAACTATGCATTTGAATGCTGTATTCAGCTTTTTTTTTTTTTTTTTTTTCTGAGCCAAAATAAATCTGTGTGACTTTTTTTCACTCAACGTAGAACCTATTACATACAATTTGTAGGAAGCTGTTGTTTGATGCTAGCAGATGCACGAGGCCCCAGCAGACCAGGCCAAACCAGAATGAAGGTGCCATGTCATCGGAATCACACTGAAAGCTGAAATGGGCCAGGTTTAAATGAAAACAGGACACTCACAGCACCCAGTCCAAAGGGGCCTGGTTGACCTGGGCCAGCATAGTAAGGGAGCCCCCTCTGTTTTGGACTCCCAGGAGAGTAACGTTGAAACCACCGGTGCAGGTTTTGTTCTCTGTCTCTGTTCTTCTCAGTCCTTTTTCTGTCCAGGAAACCAACCTCCTCTGCTAGAACCCTCAAGATGTTGCCCAATTTTCGTATCACAAATAAAAGCCAATTAATATCTTTAAATTTGTTGTAATTTAGTCTTTCGACGAATCATAACAAATGAACCTAATCCTTCTATCCTAAAAAACACATTGCCCCAATGTGCTCCATTCATTCACCAAGTTAATGAACTCTCCTCACTGCCAAGTGAAAGACCAAAGAGAAAGAAAAACACCTTTGATTAACAAGAAAGGAGGGGGCCACTTAATCATTCCCTACCTGGTCTGGAAGGTCTGCACCAAGTGGGCTCTCTTAACACTTTCTTTCCAGAAAGACACTTCTAAATTGGCATCTGACTTTTGTTCTTCCATTTCTAACTTGACTTTCCCAAAGGGTGTTTGGTCTATAAGAAGATGGGGGCGAGCCGGGCGTGGTGGTGCACGCTTGTAATCCCAGCATTCGGGAGGCTGAGACCAGAGGATCCGGGTTCGTGGCCAGCCTCAGCTACCTAGTGAAGCACTCTGCAACTTAGTGAGACTTGGTTTCAAAATAAAGAATAAAAAATAGGGCTGAGGGTGTAGCTCGGAGGTAGAATGCCCCTGAGTTCAACCCCCAGTACTGCAAAAAAAAAAAAAAAAAAGAAGACAGGGGTGGGAGCCGGGCGTGGTGGCGCACGCTTGTAATCCCAGCATTCAGGAGGCTGAGACCTGAGGATCCAGGTTCGCGGCCAGCCTCAGCTACCTAGTGAGGCACTCCGCAACTCAGTGAGACTCTGTTTCAAAATAAAGAATAAAAAGGGGCTGGGGGTATAGCTCGGAGGTAGAATGCCCCTGAGTTCAATCCCCAGTACCGAAAAAAAAAAAAAAAAAAAAAAAGAAGACGGGGGTGGGTCTCCAAGAGAGAGCATAATTTGCTCTTTCATCATTTCTTCTGCAGACTGGAATCAGAACTAGAACTACGCGAGCTACCCTGCTTGCTGAGCTGTCGGCAAAAATGAAGCAAAGCGTCAACTCTAAACGTGCAAGAAGAGCTCTTATTTCTCCAGAGGAAAAGCTAAGCCCAGATGTTCTCTGTGCCACACGTGCCTCCAACAGTGACTGGAGGTGCTGTTTCTGTGGCTGGTCCATCCTGCACTACCATTAACCAAATGGTCACCCCTGAACTCCCTGCTAATGAAAATCAGGGGCTCCTCGCACAGCAGACCTCGTTTCCTGGGACAACAGTTGTTGCATGTTTCAGCTCCTCAAACCTCCTGCCGAAATTCTCTTATGAGGCCTCTGGCCAAGGACTGTGCCTGCCTCCTCCAGGTCCCCATATTGCTATCTGGCATATCATTCTTTCTGTATTGGTGACAAAAATAAAAATGATGCTGACGCCAGCCAATAAGGGAGCTAGAAGAGGAAACCTCTGAATCCTCTTGATATACCAGCAAATCGCAAGTTGAAGACAATCATTGAAAACTTAGGCTGGAAAACACATTGCCAGCCATGTGTAATGGTCATTAAGAATCTTAACCAGATGGAAGAAAGAAAAAGCACAGTGGTGAAGCCCATCTTCCACTCTCCCAGCTACTTGGAACAGCGGAGCTCATCACCAATTGGAGCATGCATTGTGCAAGCAGCCTGTGCCAGAGGCTTCCGATATCTGTAATTAGTGGCTGAGGGGAGTTGGCCCAGATTTATAGATTTTCCTATAATGAGATCATTACTTTATACACTTATTCAATTCTGCATGAGGAGTTTCTTTATAGTCCCTTTATGACTGTCTATGAGTTCGTGCAATGTAAGAGGCAAGGAGCTTATAGACACAAAAGGATGCTAGTAGGAGATGCCCAAGAACAGAGAAAGCTGTGTGAACTGGGGAGCTCTGCATGTCAACGGGGCTCCTGCCGTGTCCATTTTCTCAAGTTGTAATTTTGTGCCTGGGTCTTCCTCCCGGTTAACTGGAGAGAAGAGTACTAGTGGGTGCCACAGGACTATTGAATAAGAATATTGTGATGAAGACCTATGCGGCAGGCGTAAACTACACGCACAAGTTTTAAGGTTTCTTTATTTGAGAAACTCAAGGGAGGACAAGTAAATTCACCTTGTTAATTTTTACTGAGCAGATGCAATGGGTGGCCAGGAAGTGATGTTGGTGCTGGTGATGCAGCAGTAAATAAAAGGGTGAAGTCCCTGTTCTTAAGGAGTGTGCATTGGAGCCAGAGGAGTCATGTGATACAAAATCGAATATACATCTAATTCAGATATTACAAAGAACACTTTAAAAACAACAACAACAAAAAAGAAGGGGCTTGAGAGTGATGGAGTAGGGAGAGTGCAGCTAATTTAGGCAGAGTGAGGAGGTACTGTCCCACTAACAAGTTGGGCTGGGGATGGAGCTTGGTGGTAGAGCACTTGCTTAGCATATGCAAGGCTCTGAGTTTGATCCGTGGCATCCCCAAAACAAAAACACCCTCAAAACAAAGCAGAAAACCCAGTTGGCCTTTGAGCAGACTCTGAATGAAGTAAAGGAGTGAGAGAGGAGGCCATGTGAAGAAGGAGCTTTCCAAGCAGAGGGAAGAGCAGAAGGCAACACTCACCCATCCCTCGGTCTCCTACTCAGAAAAGGACCGAAGATTTGCTGCCTCAAGGAGAGGCTGGCAAAGAGGGACATGGACAAACCCACAGTTTCAGTCCGCACAGGAGCAAAGTGAATATGTGTGTGGGAGTGGAGGGGTCCGGCTGCAGCCCCTCCACACCATCAGTGCTTTGGCCTTAATTTTGGTGCCCCCCTCCCCCAAATCCCCAAATTCACATGTCGAGATCTATGTTAGTCAGCTTTCTGTTGGTGTGATCAAAGTACGTGAGAAGAACAGCTCAGAAGAGGGGAGGTTTATTTTGGCTCATGGCTTCAGAAGTCTAGTCCATGGCTGGCTGGCTCTAAGGCAAAAGCGTCATGGCAAAAGGGTACAGCAAGGGAAAGCTGCTCAGCTCACTGAGCTAGGAAGAGACTAGGGACAGATCCAGTTCCCAAGGCCATGCCCCCGGTGACCTAGCTCCTCCAGTCACACCTCACTGCCTATGGTTACCACCCAGCTAATTCATTCAAATCACCAACCCATCAATGGTTATCAATTATTCATTAATAGTAATCCCACACAGATGAGGTTAAAGCTCTTGTGATTCAATTATTTCATCTCTGAACATGCTGCATTGCCTTCCATGTGAGGTTTGGGAGATATTCTAGATCCAAACCCCAACAAGATCCTCACCCCCAAGCTGGTTAGGTGGGGCTGTAGGAGGTAATGAGACCCTGGGGGCTGGGCTAAGAGGCTTGAGGAGCTCGGTTGCCCCTCCCACCATGTGAGGACACAGTGAAAAGGAGCTATCTATGAGAAAGCTGGTCCTCCCCAGACACCAAATGGGCTGCCGCCTTGCCCCTGTCCTTCCCTGTCTCCAGAACTGAATGCTCAATTTCTCTTGTTTACAAGTTACTCAGTCTATGGTTGATTTTTATAGCAGCCCAAACCAACCAGGTCAGACAGCTGCAAACCTGAGCCTGGGTTAAGAGAAGCTGTCTGTAGCAGCCAGGTGTGGTGGTGTTCACCTATAATTCCACTGCTTGGGAGGCTAAGACAGGAGGATCCCAGGTTCAAGGCCAGTCTCAACAAGGTCCTCAGCCACTTAGGGAGACCCTGTTTCAAAATAAAAAATAAAACAGGGCTGGGGAGTGTAACTCAGAAGTAGAATGCCTCTGTGTTCAATCCCTAACATGAGAGAGAGAGAGAGAGAAGCTGTACAGCCTTTCACTGTTTTCTCTAGTCTGTATTTCTCTGACTTTAATGATCCTTCTATTTTTTTCTATAAAATGGGGGTTGCATTGTATGTGCTTCAGAAAAGTTTACAGCAAATAAATTCACTTGGTTAGTTTTTACTGACGTACGCGATGGGTGGCCAGGACGTGTTATAGGTGCTGGTAATGCAGCAGCCAACAGAACAGCTGAAGTCCTTGTCCTTAAGGAGTTTGCATTTCAAGTCAGAGGGGACAGAGGAAAAACATTCATATAATGTACATATAATAATTTCAGATATAAGCAGTCCTATTTCTAAAAAAAAACAACACCACTCTTCACCCACACCGTGAAGAACAAAGCCAGGTCCTTGTACTTTGCCCGCAAAGTGCTCATTACCCGCTCACTAAATATTATTTTTTGCAAAGGTTTTAGCTAAATTACAAGCCACTTTACAGTCTGAATCTGCCCCGTCGTAGCGGGTACGGTATACTTAGCCATAAACTGTTTTGAGGTTTCTTGGGCTGGGAATAGGTATAAAATTACAGTCCATTATTATTATAAATTTCCTTTCATTACTCTTTGTTATATTTCTCAGCTCTAACCCAAATAATTCTCACTCTGCTGACGGTTTAGAACTTCAGCTCTAAGGAGATGATCCCCGAGTTCCTCTGTATCATCATTTACCCAGCTCTACCTATTCAGCTCTTTTAATCTTTCTTCATAAATCAAGTTGCCCTTCTCCACCACTCTAGTTGCTTCTCCCCAAACACCCAGTCCATTTGTCTGTACCTGGCTGGTAATTAGGTGCTTGGGGCTGAGCACAGCCTTGCAGGTGGGGTCTCGGCAGAGTCGTCGTCTGCTGCTAGTGTTGCTGAGCAGATCCATTTCTGTTTTCTCCTGGGCCCCACACTTCACTCCAGATAGAGGAGAGCCAAAGACGAGCAGGAAGAACAACAAAAAATTACCCAGACCCAGCAAACAGGGCCTAGGAGGAGGACTCCAAGTAGGAGCGTGTCCTACTTAGAGCCCAGAAGCAGTGGCTGGGTACAGGGATTGAGATTCTGCTCCGTCCTTGGTGACAGTGACAGGGCAGGTCTCACGCCACAAGAGAGACATGTTGTCTTCAATGTTATGGAAACGTGTGTGGGCCGAGTTTTCCAAGATTTCTGTCCTTCTGGAAGCCACTAGAAGCTTCAGCTAGGTGACAATGTGGAGCCTCTCATCTTACGACTTCGCCGAGGTCCCGAGCCAGCAACTTGCTCTTTCTTGTCCCCTTTTCTCACCTCCGCGCATGCATGCACGCTCCTTCTCTTCCCCACGTCACAGGAAGGTGTACTTTCCTAGCTACCGACCCACGGTGACCTGAAAATAGTTCATTTTCTCAGCAACAGATTTATTGAATGGGAGAAGACCACCTCTGCGGATAGCCTGAACGAATCCAATGCATCAGTCACACCTCTCTGGCTATTTTGTTAGCTTGGTTTTCTTGTTCTTATTGAAGACACACACCAGCTTTGTACAGTACATTTATCGTAGAGTAGGCATCTGAGAGACACGTGGGAGGCAGCCCAAACAGCGAATTAACATTTCTATACCAGAAAGCCCGGGGCTCCTGACGTGGTGCTCCTATCAGCTTTGTGGTTTGGAGTAGGTTGCTTAACCATGCTGGACCTCGGTTCCTTCATGTATAAGACCTCTCATTGGGGTTTTGTCAAATGTAGGTAAGAGGGCATAGCAAGGCCCCTGGTATAGAACAAGCGTTTATACAAAGTTAGTTTTCCTCCCCTGAAGGGAAAACTCCTAATGGCAGCTGACTCTGGTACACCTCACAATCTCTCGCGCTTACAAAATTTCTGTAATCATCTCTATGTAGGGATAGTTAGTGTTTGTAGGGAAAAAAAATTCAAAGACTGCAGTTAGCATAATCCATTAGCAAGACAGCATAGAAGTTCATAACCTAGCTTTGATCTGCAATTTGGAGGAAAAAGTTTCCAAATACTTGAGGGATCATTTCTCCCCCTTGATGTGATGTTGGAATTTAACTCCCATTAACCATAACAGACATAATGAGTCGGCAGCCAGGGGAAACATACCCTCTGGTGCTTAATGAACACAAAATAAAACATTTCCTTTTATCTCCCACATCTACCAGAGTAATTTGAATAATGATATTCATATTCATGACGCATAAGACCCTTCCATCAGCTCAGTATTGTCACTAAGGCCCCTACCGAATGCCAATAAGTACGTGGAGATGTTCTTGATGATGCGGTGGTACGAAGATGCTACTGCAGACGAAGCATGGGTCCCAGGTCAATCCGGCACACGTAAAGTAGAGGGCAAGGCTGAGCGTGGTGGCATGCGCCTGTGATCCCAGCGACTTGGGAGGCTGAGGCGGGAGGATCTCAAGTTCAAGGCCAGCCTGGGCAACTTAGTGAGACCCCGTCTCAAAATAAAAAAAACAAAAACTGCAACCTAATAATAATAATAAATATTACTATTCTTATTATGTCTAGTATTATATGTAGTATATGTCTGTTATATATTATATATGTATGTATTATATGTAACAGTATTAGTATAGTATAGTGTAATACTATATATTATATAAAATTATATTACATATTATAGTGTATATATAGTGTTATTATTTTATATTATACATACTATAGTATATAATATAATATATAATACATAGCATATTATGTAGCATTAGTATTATGTAATTGTTTTTTTGTTTTGTTTGCGGTACTGGGGATGGAACCCAGGGGCATTCTACCTCCGAGCTATACCCCCAGCCCTATTTTTTATTCTTTTTTTTTTTTGCGGTACTGGAAATTGAACTCAGAGGCATTCTACCTCCAAGCTATACCCCCAGCCCTATTTTTTATTCTTTATTTTGAAACTGAGTCTCACTAAGTTGCGGAGTGCCTCACTAGGTAGCTGAGGCTGGCCGCGAACCCAGATCCTCCGGTCTCAGCCTCCCGAATGCTGGGATTACAAGCGTGCGCCACCACGCCCGGCTTATTTTTTATTCTTTATTTTGAAACAGGGTCTCACTAAGTTGCGGAAGGCCTCACTAAGTAGCTGAGGCTGGCCGCAAACCCAGATCCTCCGGTCTCAGCCTCCCAAGTACTGGTATTACAAGCGTGCACCACCACGCCCAGCTCGGTATTATGTAATTGTAACATGTAGTATTAAAATAGTTGCAGATGAACACATCTTGAGGCCTAATATACAACATGAGGATGACCAGCAATAAAATTGTACTATATATACTATTCATGCTAAGTGGGTAGATTTTAGTTGCTCTCGCCATAAAAAAAAAAAGTAACAACAAAGAATGGATGATGATCTGAAATGATGTATACGTTGATTGGTTTCACCGTAAACTTTTTGCTATCTACAGGTATCCCTTTATATCATGTTGTATACCTCAAATCTAGAAATTTTTTTTAAAAAATTAAATCTGCATTGTCAGCCGGGCATGGTGGTGCATACCTGCAAACCCAGTACTTGGGAGACTGAGACAGGAGGATCGCAGGTTCGAGGCCAGCTTCAGCAACTTAGCGAGACCTACTTTCCTAATAAAAAGTAAAATAGGGCAGGGGGTGTAGATCAGAGGTGGCATGCCCCTGGGTTTGATCCCCAGCACCACACACACACACACACACACACACACACACACACACACACTTGCATCATGTGTCATGGAAGCCACTAGCCACGTGTGACTAGTGAGTACTGTGAAATGTGATAACATAACTAAACAATGGAATTTTCTCATTTTATCTGGTTTTCAGTACTTTCCATGTAGATAGCCACGAAGGGCTAGTGACAGCCAAGTTGGATAAGGCAATTCTAGAGGAAGAGGTTAGGGAGGGGCTTCACAGTAAGAAGATGGCGTCTTGGATGCGTTGATCCCTTTCAGACTTTGGCCCTTGCCTCTGTGGGTCCTGGGAGGCCACCGAGGAGCCTCAGTCTAGAAATGGCGTCAGGCCTGTGTTGGTGGTGAACTGCAGCTGCGCACAGGACGCTCGCGGTTCAGGGCGCTATCCAAGTTCTCAAGAGAGAAACCTAACTCCTGAGCGGGGACTTCTCACCACAGTTGAGCAGAATTTGGAAAAATGAGCAGCATTTGCTAGCCGGCCTAGGGGGAGGACAGGGGAAACGGAGACACGAGCAGATGTAAAGCCCGCAGGCGGGACGAGGCTGCCAAGCCCCGGAGGCCCACGAGGCCCCACACAGCCAAGGTCCGGGATTAACAAAGCCGGCAAGTAGGGTATGAAGGACCCTGGAAGGAGGGTCCTACAAAGATGTAAGACAACAATAAAGGCTTTTAAGCAGAGGAGTGAATCTTGGGTGTGTGACTGAGGGTCAGCCTCTCTGAGCTCCTCCTTCGTATTTTTGAAAATTATGAATTGTGGATCATGACACCTGCCTCGTGCACGTGCAAAAGACCTTCATGTTTCCTTCTGCAGGGTAATTGCGCAGAGTGTGGGTTCCTTCCAGTCCCCCTGGCTGCCTTGTCAGGACTTGGCCGCTTGGGGGCGTGCTGCAGCTTCCCTTTTCTCAGCTGTCCCGCCTCGGGCTGGAAGACCTGCAAAGAACTTCCGGTCTTCCCAGCCGCCCACCCTCCTCTGCGACTCTCTGTTTCACTACATTACCGGTGTTTGGGGCCACGAGGGAGGAAATCGGTGCCAAATCTACAGCAACGACGAAAGGTTTGTTAATTAAAGAAATGGTTTGTTAACTAGAGGAATGCCTGGACACTTTATTTATTTATTTATTTAGCAAATAGGGACACTTTTCAATTGACAAACCATAATTGTGTGTATATGTGGTACAATGTGATGTTTTGATTATTTGTACATTAAAGTGTCAAGCTAATTAACATATCCATCACCTCACCAACCTAGCATTTTCCCAGTTTTTTTGTTTTGTTTTGTTTTATTTATTTTTGTGTATGGTACTGAGGATTAAACTCAGGGGCATTCTACCTCACATCTACATACACCCCCAGCCCTTTTTATTTTTTTGTTTTGAAACAGGGACTCACTAGTTGCTGAGGCTGTCCTTGAACCTTCGATCTTCCTGTCTCAGCCTCCCAACTACTGAGATTACAAGTGTATGCCACCACGCCCAGCATTTTTTATTTTTTTATATGCTTTTATTGGTGCATTGTAGTCTCACATCATAATGAAGTTCAGACTGACTGGGACCTTCATGCACACAGCATTTAGTGAACTTCCCCACGGCTGTTTATTTTAATGACTATAGCGATTGTACCTATTTATGGGGTACAGTGTGATACTCTATACATCTGTATGCTGTGTAATGATCAGATCAATGTAATTGGCATATGCATCACCTCATACATTTTATAATTTTTATAGTGAGAATGCTAATCTAGTCTTTCAGCAGTTTTGAAATATACAATACATTATTATTAACTGTGGTCACCATGCAGAGCCAGCAGGTCACTCAAACTTATTTCTCTAACTGAAACTTGTACCCTTTAATCAACATTGTGCCTTTTCTCTCCTTTCCCTTCCCCCCTCTAACCTCTGCAAAATTTTGATATTTAATAATGATTTTTAAAAAAAGACCACCACAATGATTCCTCATGGGAAACAGAATTAATATTAATTCTGAGTTGTTTTCCTTTGCAGAAAAGAATTGCCTTCCTTCAGCCCTCCCCCTAAGAACAGGCTAACCCAAAGCAGGTGGGTTAGCCCAAGCATGTTCCAGGATGCCTATTCTTAGCATACTGATTCTGCAGAAGGGGCTCAGAGACTGCCTGTCTACTCTCTGAGCACTCGCTGTAACTTCCAGCAGTCAGAGGCGCTCAAGGTATGCAGGTTGCAAATACCGCAAATAACCTCTTGGCACGTCAGTGGAAATTTTGGGAAACTTTCTACACAAGAACAAGCTTTCCTTGTGCCCACAGCAGGAACAGAAAATCCTCCCTGCCTCGGGATCCCTCCCTTCCCTCATTACTGCCCACAAGGGTTATTCCTGTAAGCCATCTGCCATGGATCTGAAGAGTCCAGGGTGAAATCTGGTCCTGGACGGAGGAGCTGCTGCCTGTGTCGGGACACTCACAAGGTCATGTCAAGAGCATTGGCAGGAGCTTGAAAAGCCCAGGATCCAATTTTCTTTTCTTCCCATTAGAATTTATTGAAATACCATCAGTATAGAAATGGAAGAGAAACTACTTGTCACCAAAAGCTTTCGAGACACAGACTCTAGTTGTGCAAGAACAAGAAACACAAGCAGGATTCCTTCCCGGGACATAATCCACAGCAGGAAAGACCACGGACTGCATACAAGTTGAACCCTGCAGTCCAGACCCTGGCTCAACCACCAGCTGCCCGGGAGCGTGTTACTCAAGCTCTGTGAACTTGATTTCCTTATCTGGGGTTGTCAAATAAAAATAAAACAATGCTCCTCTCCCATAGGGCCATGGCAAAGTAATATATGCGGTATCGTAATATAAAATATCGGGCAAAATGCCTGTCTCAGAATGGCTGCTCAATACATGTCACTTTATGTTAAAGAACATTGACATGGAAGAAATGAACTTGTTCATTTCACATGTATATATTGAGTACTATTATGTGCCGGGCAACATTCTAGACAATGGGGGTGTACACCAAGCCCCTGACCCCCTGGAGTTTACTATTGAGTGGAAGAGACAGAAAATAAAAACTAAATATATGAAGAGGCAATTAATATCCTGTTGTGTAATAGTAAAATACAGAGAATAAAGAAGAGTAAAGTCAGATACAACATTAGGGAGATGCTATTTTACTTGTTTTGTGTTGATTTTTTATTGTTGCATTCTAATTGTACACAATAAGCCCTGTGTACAATTATAGTAAGTACTGAGATTACAAGTGTGTGCCACCATCTTGGTCCTTACTATAGATTATAGGCATGTGATGGCACACGCCTGTAATCTCAGTCCTTGGGAGGCTGAGACAGGAGGATCACAGGTTCGAGGCTAGCCTCAGCAACTTAGCAAGGCTCTCAGTAACTTAATTAGATCCTATTTCAAAAATAAAAAGGGCTAGAGGTGCAGCTTGGGTAGAATGCCCGTGAATTCAATCCCCAGTACCAAAATAAAGATGATGATGATGATGATTATGGTGGTAGATAATAGTGAGCTTCACAGTGATGATTTCATATATGCACATAACACCATTGGGTCTGTTTCCTTCGCCATTCCTCCCCTTTCCCTCCCTCCTCCAGTCCTTTCCACTACCTTTCTGGTCTCTTCCATCATTTTCATTTGATTCCCTTTCTTTCCTTTTTTCTTTATAGTTTCCACATATGAAAGAAAACCTACAAACCTACATCAGGGGGAAGCTAATTTAGACAAAGTGGTCAGGAAAGGTTTCTCTGAGTAATTAACATATAAATGCTGAATGAAAGGTAGGAGGAAGCCTTGGATATACTCAGGAGAAAAGCTCCAGGCAGAGGGAATCGTCAGTGCAAAGGCCTTGGGACAGGAATTAGCTCCGTGTGCCGCAAGAACAGAAAGGAGCCCCTGTGTGGTTGGAGAGCAGGCTGCACAGGCAAGAGCGGGAGATGAATGGGAGAGAGGTGCCAGGGACCCCACCATGAGTAAGAGCATCTGGAGGCATGTCAGTGATTCGTGGGTGTCTATCTTTCCTCTCTGATGAAGTGGGGAGCTCTTGGGTCAGTGGAACCGGACCGTTAGGATTGTGGACTCCAGAATCAAATAGACCTGGTGATAGCTATACTCACAACTTTGTATCACCCTCATCTGTCTAAGCCTCCATTTCCCCATCTCTAAAATGGACATAATTACAGTGCCTATCTCACTGGATTTTTATGAAGATTAAGTGAGATAATTCAAGTAAAATGTCCGGCACTGCATAAGTGCTCCATACATCTGCTGTTATTACTGAAGGCAACAGGAACATGCTCTGAGCTTGTCTTTTGCCTCTCAATAAACATATACGAAGCTCTTACCATGTGCAGACTTTGCAGTATATAACCTGTACTTCCTAGCATTGTGTTGGCTACATATCTAGACTCTTAATGAATTTCTGCAGACTTCCACCACAGCAGTAACTTTTAAACCTAGCAATCAGCTGATTGACGACTCAATTCAGCACATAAGAGCCAGGAGGGAAGCAAAATATGCCTTTGAATTCCCAAGCTACCTGTCAGAAAGATTATGCGCTAAGGCTATAAACGTGAGCTATGGAGAGCCCACCATTCGTTTTAAGCCAGATTGTCCACACTTAGTCAATCGGGTTTCTCAGGCTACCGAGGGCCAGAAGGGAGCAACGGCCAAAGTCCAACATGCCGGACATCAAAGCAGCCACGGTGTGAAAGAAGACAAAACTAAAAACTACGAAAAGCAGAACTCGGTGAAGACATACAGGAATCTATTCATTCACTCCTTTGTTTATTTAGTTGGCCATTCATTCATCCAACAAATACTTATTTGTGTTTATTGCATGCTGGGTACTATCTTTAGGAGCTAGGTACACAAAAATAATGAGACCACCATCTTTGCCTTCACAGATGTGGAGAGAGGGAAGGAAAAGATTGCCAAGTGTTGAAAGGCTACGAATAAGTACGGGACACTAGAGGGCGCTGCAGGCACATCGATCAGCCTTCAGCCACCAAGAGGATTTCCTGAAGGTCTGGGGGCCCTGGACTCTCAGGGCACTTGAACCGTGGTTGGATGGCTTATAAGAGTCATAGCAGTAATTACAGATGCTCAAAACCACAATGTTGCATCCATAAGATGAGGATAGCTAGTGGTCAGTGTATTTTCTTTGATAAAGCAGGGAATGATTACCTGGAATTTTCTGTTCAAAATTATTTTAGTACAACAAATTTCAGTTCTAAAATAGATTCATTGTCTGGAAATTCTAGCTTAATTTGGGTTAGTTGTTTCCTAATGATATTAAATCTATGGGTTACTGTCAGGCTACAGTTTTCAGAAATGCACAAGACATATGTACTATTTTGTGCATAAGTATTAAAGTGTCTGCTTGTTGTTGTTATTGTTGTTCGTTTGTACTGGGGATTGAACCTGTGGCACTCTACCTCTTAGCCACGCTCCCATTTTTTGAAACAGGGTCTTGCTAAGTTGCTGAGACTGTCCTCAAACCTGTGATCCTCCTATCTCAGCCCCCCAAGTACTAGGATTACAGGTGTGCGCCACTGCCTGGTTAGAAAGAAGGTTTAGAAAGAACTATGCTTGGATATGGCAGTCCTTTGAAAGATTATACTATTAATGCTAGTCATGAGTATAAAACATAAATTCACGTGCCTGTTTCATAATCAAGAAATGACCAGTCAGTGCCCACCTATCTGGTGTATTTAAAAACACATGCCAGTGATATTCAACACAGTGCTGTTAGCACAAAAGACTAGAAAAAATCTAGAATCCAACAAAGGACTAGTTAAATAAAACATTCCACATTCCACATATATAGATATAGATAGAGATAGAGATAGAGATAGATAGATTGAATCCAGAGACATTCTATCTCCAAGCTACACCCCCAGCCCCATTTTTTATTATTTATTTTGAAACAGGATCTCCCTAAGTTTCTGATGAGGTCATTAAAAAGAAAACCCCAGGGCTAATATGAAACATTTTCCAAGATACAGTCAGGAAAAACATAGTGTCCAAATTGGAAAAAAAATAAAAACTAATAAAAGAAAGCACAAAACACTACTGACACTGGGAGCCTCAAAGTTATTAGTACTGCGTTACTGGGGTTCAGGAGATGAAAATAAAATTATTTTACCCTAGTATCTTTTGTGCCTTTTGAATTTTGCACCATTGCCATGTGTTGCAAATTTAAAACCAAACCTAGGATAAAATTTTTAAATGAAGGAAAAGTAAAAGTGTCATTAATCTCCAAGGAAGCATATTGGGGGTAAGAGAGTGGAGTGAACTGAGCAGGTGTCATAAGAGGGGTGTCCAAGGATTGCCTCCTGCTTTTCCTGGCTCTCTTGCTTAGGGCACGATCAGGGGTCAGAAGCTAGCAGACTATAGAAAGAATCTGGATCAAAGATTATTGGACAGCATGCTTTAAAAATGTGAATTTGAAGAACTTCAGTAGACATTTCTCCAAAGATCTACATATGGCCAATAAGCCATGGAAAATGATTAAGATCACTTATTATTAGAGAAATATAAATCAAAACCAGAATGAGATACCATTCTCATTAAGATGACTACAAAAAATAATTAAAAAATATCAAGTGCTGGCAAGAATCAAGTATTGGCAAGGATGTGGATAAATTGGAGCGCTTGTTCTTCAAAACATTAAATGTAGAATTACAATATGATATAGGAATTCCACTTCTAGGTATATCCCCAAAACATTTGAAAGCAGTCTTCAAGTGATATTTCTATACCCATGTTCATCATTCTCAGTGGTGCGGCGTTACCTTAACCAGTTGAGGTCTAAGAGCAAGGCTCGGCCTGTTAACTAAGGGACGTGTGACATTTCTCGCTTTACATTATTTTATTCTGGAAATTTGGGCTTTGCTTCCACATTAAAATATTTTTTTAAGAGGCTCAGGATGTTGTACGGATTGAGTCATCAAGGGGAACAAGGCCTAGGCCTGGCTCAGAGGTATCCATTAACTCCACAAATACCGGCAGCTGAGTCAAGAGAACTTAGGTTTCTTATCATAAGTAAAGGAAGCTTCAAGACAGAGAGCTTGCCAAACTCTCCACTTACCTAAAACTTATTAACTAGCTACCTTCTAGCTGCCTGAGCAAATCGGAAAGATTTATCTAATGAATAGTTTCTTCTTCGCCATCAACCTTTACCCCCTGCTCCTCCTTCGCTGTTAACCTCTAACCCTGCTCTCTACTAAAAGAATAATTCATTTACTCTTTTTGTAAACTTCTCCTGCTCCCCTAATCTTAGCAAACACTATGGGAAATAGCCTTTCTAGTTAAAAATGTATCCACTTAACTTTAGAGAAAAACAAGGCTGTAAAAATTCTTATTTTGTATACCTTGTTGTGATGAGCATAAATATCACTCATGAGATGAATTAAAACAGATGCGTCTTAACATACATGGTGTGTAAGCGTACTCTCACTTGCTCTCGACCTAACCTCAATCCCTACCTAACGAGGGACCCCCCAGACTCTACCACTTTGAGGGCTGGCTCCCGACACAGTGGCCCAATGGTGGAAGCAACTCAACTAGTCATTGATGGGTTGTATTCATCCATTTCCTGTTGCTATAACAAAATACCTGAGGCTGAATCCTTAATTTTAAAAGAGGTTTACTTGACCCATTATTCTAGTGGTTGCATGGTTCAAACAGCATGATATTAGCATCCTAGTGAAGCCCCTGACTGTGTCCCAACATGATAGAGAAACATATAGTGAACCTGCAGTATGCAGAAGGGGCCAAGTGCACAGGACAGTCTTTATAACAACCCATTCTTGCATAACTTCCCATAAGAATGAGAATGTACTCCCTCAAGAAAAGCACTAATCCTTCTTAAAGGTGTAAGCACCTCCCACTTAAGCACCCTATGAAACATTCTACCACTTCACAACATTGCCATGCGGGGGACCAAGCTTCCAGCACAGGTGCTTTTGGGGACACATTCAAGTTATCTAAACCATAGAAATATATGAATGGATAAACAAAATGTGGTATATGCATAAAATAGAACATTATTCAGTCTTAAAAAGGAAGGAAATTCTGACACATGCTATAATGTGGATGAACCTTGAGCACATTATGCTACGTGACATGAGCTAGTCACAAAAGAACAAATATTGGGTGCTTCTACTTATATTATGCACCTCAAGTAACCAAGTTCATAGAAACAGAAAGTAGAAAGGAGTTCACTAGGAGCTAAAAAGACAAAGTCTTTGTCCTTGGGCCACTCACCTTCTAGTTAAGGTTTCCTTCTGAGCCATAACTCAGTTATGTGCTCCTTAACTACAGCAATCTGAAAAAGAAAATCTGTCTTTGAATAATGCCCTTGAAAAAGTTAAAGTCCATAAATCTCCCAATACACTGGGGCATTTCTTGAATACGACCTATGAAACAAACAACAAGATTATTTTGACTTTATAACTAATACCTTAAGTTTATTTATAGTTTTCCTCTCCTGTGCATAGCTCCAAGCATCTCGAGATTTATGTGATGTAGAGATGAAAAAATCATCCTTATTTGATAGATATGAAAACTAGGCTTTAAAAAATCAAATGATAGATCTCTGTAGGATTGTCAACTTGAGACTTATCAAGAGGATCCCACAGGAGTCATCTTACTTAATTTTTTGTCAACAACTTGGTTAAGTGGATTTTATAAATGATTCTAAATCTGTCTGAGTGGCTGGAACTCGAAGTAAAATGGCTGTGAAAACAGCTTCAACAGTGTTTCCTACTGACAACACTAGGGCAAAAATGATGAATATCCCTGGACCAATAGGTCCTTTCCTCATGAGGAAGGAATGAGGTAAGGACTTGTGTAGAAATTTGAACACTGCGCCCTGCTGCTATCTATGAAGTTGCTATTCCTTCAAAGATGCTAGAATTTTGAACTCAGGGAAAAAGAAGAAATGAAGGTCTGGGAGGTGAAGCCATAACTACACCTAGTTACCTCTGGTTAACCAGCCTCAGGTATTTTGTTACAGTAACTATTTTAATGAAACAATTAAAATGTTGAAGTTGACAAGGCCCCTAAGATATCCCCCAGATGTTGTCACTTTATAGCCCATCAGCTCCAGATCCACCCTTCATGGCCCTGCTTGTGATGCTGGAGCTGGACCCTCTGGGAATTTCTCCTCCAGCAGGTGGTAGGATGTGGGGCTTCATCATGGAAGGGGCTGCAGGAATGCTGCAGGAGGAAGTGGCTTCTCCAGTTTCTGGTGTGTCCTCCTCCCTTCTTGTGCCTGAAGTATTTGTCAGAGACCGTTGGCCATACTGAAGCCATTTTGTGAGCTCTCCCCCATCTCCTAACTAACCACATTTTCTTACATGACCTTTGCTTCCTTGGAAGCAGCTTACTTCTGTGCAAATGACCACTCTATCTTCCTTAAACATCCTGCATACCTTTCATACCATTATCTCCTTTTGAAGCTCCCTTCCTGAGAACCGGTTAAATTTACAGATAGTGAGTTTATATCCTTCTTTGATTAACTACAGAAACTGCCCAGCTGCACGTATTTCTCCTGCCTCCCCCTCCCTTAGGAATGTACCTTTAGAGATAATGGAGAGTAAACCCATTCCTCTGCCTCAGTTTTACAACATTGTATAAATTGAGCTGCGAAAAATAAAGCTTCAGAGTCTGACACTGCACTGCAGGCTCTCCGTGTCATTCTTTTTCATCCCATTTCATAGGTGGTCGTGGGCACCCCCTGAACCCCCCGTTCACGGTCCTTGCGGGCGAGGACAGTATTCACTGAGCATGTGGGATACCCTGGGGGCATTTGTCCTAGTGAGTTCAGTTGTACCCTTGCAAGAGGTCTCCAGAGAGTTTTGCCAGAGGCTCCACTGGCTTCCTAAGCAAGTACATCACTCCCATCAGAAGCTTCCCAGTGAATTGGCCAGTGCCCAAGCTGGGCCCCAGAGGGTGGCTCCTAGCAAGTCCCATGAGCACCTCTCTGCTAACCAAAAGGCTACAGCCAAACTCTCTTCAATAAGGCTTAAATATCAGTTTGTAGAGATGGGGAGAGGGCCCTCTTCCAAATTCTTCCTTCCTTAGTTAGGCTGCTTCAGTCTTAGGAAGCAGCCACTCCCAGATATCTGCTATTCCTAAAATGTTAAGAATTCTCTTAAACTTTTATAGTAACTAACCCTCCAATACTAGTTAATAATTCTTTATAATTTCTCTGTTCAAATTACTGTGTGATTCCTATCTCCTGGCTGGACCTGGATTGCTATACAGATAACAACAGACATCAAAAGATATATAGCACCATTCATGCTGGGCACAGTGGTGCACACCTGTAGTCCCAGTACTTGGGAGGCTGAGACAGGAGGATCATAGGTTCACCACCAGCCTAAGCAATCTCATGAAGCCCTCTGCAACTTAGTGAGACCCTGTTTGCAAATAAAACAATCCCCAATACCACACACACACACACACACACACACACACACACACACACACACAAGATATATAGCAGCCGGGCGTGGTGGCGCACGCTTGTAATCCCAGCATTCGGGAGGCTGAGACCGGAGGATACGGGTCCTTGGCCAGCCTCAGCTACCTAGAGAGGCACTCCGCAACTTAGTGAGACTCGGTTTCAAAATAAAGAATAAAAAATAGGGCTGGGGGTATAGCTCGGAGGTAGAACGCCCCTGAGTTCAATCCCCAGTACCGAAAAAAAAAAAAAAAAAGATATATAGCACTATTCATAATAATCGAATTGTCCATAATCAGGAGAACAAATAAGTGAATTGTAGTCTACTCACACAAAGAAATGCTATACAACAACAACAACAAAATAAATGAACTACATATGCACACAACAACATAAATGAATCGACAAAGTTAAATGAATGAAGCAGAAACAAAGAAAATGTACTGCATAGTTCCATTTACATAAATTTCAAAAAACAAGCAAAGCTGGTCTCAGATGCTAGGAAGTCAAAACAGAGGTTACATTTGGAGGAGGCCAGTAATAGGAAGTGGGCAGAGGAGCTCTAGGAAGCCCATAATGCTCTCCCTCCTCATCTGAGTGTTCATTTTGTATCATTGTTTTTGAAAATTAATTGAGCAGTAAAATTTTTATGCTTATATCTAAAGCATAATTGGCCTGAAAAATGACATATCTGTGAGGTGTGAATTATTTGGCTGAGTCAAGCTCATTCATTCACTCACATGTTTAACACAAAATACGTGCACCTATTGTGGGCTAGTCACCATTGTAAGATTAGAAATAAACTTGTTACTCATGGTTCCTATCCATAAAGGTCAAAGTCTAGAAGAGGAGATCCACCTGAAGCAGGTAACTACAATGAGTGGGGTGCAGATGCTGAAGGTACACAGAGCCATGAATGGTGCGTTGAAAAGCTACACACAGAGAGCTGATGCAGGGATATCAGCAGTTCACTCTGCTGTCTTCTATTGCCATAAAAGGATGGCCAAAGAGAAAAGAGGATTCCAAGCAGATAGAATAGCATAAACAGGGCCAAAAAAATTTTTTTTTTAGCTCACTGTAAACTCAGAGAACATTTCCTATGGCCGGCCTCCAAGTAGCACTGGGGAGGTGACAAAAGATGAAATCAGACAGGCAAACTGAGGTTTCATTGTGACAAGTTTGTATGCCTTCTACCCAGTGCAGATGGGAGCCAAGGAACACTGTGTCACTGGTCTTAGAAGATATACCTCTCCCACATGCAAGTGAGGCCTTTGTTACAGTGAATCTGGGTTGGTCCTTTAGAACTAAGAGAATGTCCCTTCCTTCCTTCCTTCCTTCCTTCCTTCCTTCCTTCCTTCCTTCCTTCCTTCCTTCTTTCCTTCCTTCCTTCCTTCCCTTTCTGGTATTGAGGATTGAACCCAGGGGCATTCTACCTCTGAGCTATATCCCCAAGCCCTATTTTATTTTTTAATTTGAAACAGAGCCTCACTAAGTTGCTGAGAGCCTTGCTAAATTTCTGAAGCTGACCTCGAACCTGCAATCCTCCTGTTTCAGCCTCCCAAGTACTGAGATTACAGGTGTGCTCCACCACCCCCAGCATTTATTTATTCATTTATTTTTGCATGAAAAAAACCCTCTTGTTTATTTGATTCAACAACGCCCAGCATTTATGAGACTACTTTCAATAATCTGCCTTTGGTCACAGTAGTTTAAGAAGCTGATTGGAGGTTGAAAAAGCAGATTACAAATATAAATCATTCTTTAAAGATATTTGGTATTAAAGTGAAGGAGGAAGGCTGGGTGTAATGGCACATGTCTGTAATCACAGTACTTGGGAAGTAGAGGCAGGAGGATTAAAGGTTCCAGGCTAACTTCTGCAATCTAGTGTTCCCTGTTTCCAAGTGATAAAGTAGGGTTAGGGGTGTAGCTCAGAAGTAGAATGCCTCTGAGTTCAATCCCCAGTAGCCCCCAGCATCCCCTTCACACACAAAAAAATTGAGAGGAAGAAAGATAAGGTCATTTCTCTTAGCATGATTCTAGGTTAATGGGAAGGAGGAGCATAAGGACAGGCTTGTTTGCCTGAGATCCCTGAACCAAGGAAAGGGAAAGGACAGAGAGGTCTTCCAAGGAAACTAGTTCATAGTCTTCTGCTCTTCCAAGTGTGGTCCACAGATTGAGAGCATTGGCAATAAATACCAGCCTATTAGAAATGCAGAATCGCGGGCCACACCTCAGGCCTAGTGAGGCAGAATCTTTATTTTAACAAAATTCCAGGTAATTAATATGCACATGAAGTTAATATTCATTGCGTGAGGTCAAAATAGAAATATGGAGGAAGGAAGATACAGGACATTGTTAGCGAGTAACTCACGAAAGGACCAGCGGGGAGTTGCGAACAAAATTTATTTCAGATTCGAATCTGGGCCCCCGCCATACCCAAACAATAGTGGGACCGGCAGAGACCCCAAACCTCGTGATTATGGATATTATATACACAAAAGGGGGGTGGATTTGTGATCTTTACATTGATTGGCTAGTGCACAGTGGAAAGTCCCCCTTTGCGGTTCATAGATTTGAAACAAACGATTCCAGGATACGGGTTTGGGCAGGAGATCAAGAGAGGCATGGTGACCTAGCTTGTCCTTTGTTTGCAGGCTTAGTCATTTACAGGTGGGGGGGTAATTTCCCACCTAGAACATTACATGGCTGCTCTCATAAGATGGCCTCACTTATGCTAACCCACCGAACCCCCTATAACAGACATATGCAGACATAGCACTCAGGCCATTTCTTTGTTCAATCCCTTAGGCACATTTTGGTTTTTATCTAAGATTTAATGCAATGTGTTTAGAACATCCTTTAAGTGTTCTCAAATTCTTGAGGTATATGGGAAATAAAGGTCTGTGTGATGAGAAACAATCTCTAGCTAAGTTAGAGGAAACAGTGCTCTGTTCAGCGTTCCTCGAGGCAGGATTACCCACAGTGGAGGTGAGGATATTGGCATTGTGTGAGCCTCATTTTCTAATATTCTACTTTAGTTAGTGGAAGTAGGACTGATATTCCTTTTCTTAAAAAAAAATTGTTTCAAAATTTTTTGTTTTGTGTGACTCTCTTATGCAGTCAGGATTGAGGATCGCTGAGAGTGAAAGTAAAGCGATGGTTCTGAGCCTTGGCTGCTCTTTGGAATCACCTGTGGAGTTTTTAAGTCGATTGATCCCACTGGGGATGGTGGCTCATGCCTGTACTCCACTACTTGGGAGCCCGAGATGGGACAATAGTAGGTGCAAGGCCAGCCTCAACATTATGGCAAGACCTTGTTTCAAAATTTAATTTTTTTGTAAAAGGCTAAGGGTGTATTTCAGGGGTAGAATGCCCCTGGGTTCACTTCCCAATCCAAAAATAAATAAATAAACTGATTCCTGCATCCCATCCCTAAATTATTGAAGACTGGCATGCACCCATAAATGTGACCTATTGATGTTGTCTCTAATCCCAGTCCTTTAAAGTGCTCCTTTCTTTTATTTCAATGGTGTTCAACCTTAGCTGCACAGCAAATTATCTGGAGAACTTTGAGAACTACCAACATCCAGATACTTCTGTCAAAAATGCCTATTTTATATTTAGTGGTGAAATGGAGGTACATTTTCCTCTTGTAGTTGAATTCTCATAGAACTTACAATCTGAGATATCCAATGTAGCTCTAATTCAATCAACAACAACCAGCAATAGTATTTGTTAGGTACTCACTATAGGTATAGGCTAGTGTTGTGCTGTTCTTTATTTGTAAAATGTGTGTGTGGGTACCTGGTTCATTCAGCAAGACTAATTTTTGATAGAAGCAATGTGTTTACACTTACTTTTCTTTCCCAGTACCCAGTATAAAATGTTAGCATTGTTGCTGATTATTTTACCACATCATACATTTAAGTTGTAATTGATTGCAACAGCAATAGCAAAATCAGAGTATACAATGAGAAGCTAAGTAAAATTTGGGGATGCTAATGTTTTTATTGCCTGTAAGATATGAATAGTCAGAAGTCATCCTCAAAATACACACATACTTCAAAATGTTTTTTCCTAATTTGTAGCCTGGAGACCACATCAGAATCATCTGGGGTGTTTGTTATAAGTACAGATTACTGGCTCTCGCTTTAGACCTACTGAATCAGAATCCTTGTCTAGAAACCTGTATTTTCTTAAAACAAGCACCCGAGGCATTTTTAATACATTCTAAAATTTGCAGAAGGCAGTCTTTAAAAGGTGAGCAGGAATAAGAATTAATATTACTAGAATGTCTACTACCAGTTAAATTCAATATTTGATGAGTACACACCTTAATCTGGCACAATGTGGACACATGAGAATACGTGACAATAATGACTTAAAGGAAGTCCTTGCCCTAGAGAAGGTATCAAAGTCAGTTAGTGTCTGACCTCACGGATAATTGTAAGTGAATAAACATATTGTGCTAGGCTTTTCATAGACCACATCTTTTAATTCCGACAACCACCAGGCAAGGCAGACATTGCTGTTTTCATCTTTACCTATGGTGAGATTGAGGCTCTGCAATGTTGCTTGAGATAGGGCTGATAAGTCGAGATTCAACCTCAAAACTTCTGGGCCCACTATGGTTTGGGTTTTTTTGGTTTTTGTTTTTCTTGAACTGGGGCTTGAACCCAGGGGCGTTTCTACCATTGAGCTACATCCCCCAGCCCTTCTTTTTAATTTTGAAACAGGATCTCTCTACATTGCTGAGGCTGATCTGAATTTGTGATCTTCTTACTCAGCCTCCCAACTACTGGGATTATAGGCGTGCGCCACTGCACCCAGCTCCACTATAATTTTCTAGAGGCAAATTTAGAGGAATTTCTACTTTCTCTCAGTCCGGCAGAATTGTTTCAGATGTTAGAGCACCTTTAACGAACAGTCACAGGTCTGCAGCTCTAGTACACCAGCTTCCCAGTTCTCAGCAGTTGCCAAGGAACATTGACAGCATTGGAACTTCGCTTCCCAGCAGGCCCCGCGGCCCCTGATCACGCGAGACTTCCGGGACTCTCGCTCCGCTCAAGTCTCAGTGGTGGAACGTCCCGCCCAAACTGACGTAAGGACGCGCGGCATGCTGGGATATGCAGTCCGTCCAGGACTTGGACGCCCCCTCGAATGAATGGGGTCTGGGCTGACTGCGAACTACAGGTCTTGGGCTGGCCACGTCGGTAGCGACCTCAGGGGAAGTGGGAACCACAGCAGCCCCGGCGGAGAGCGGCGCGCCCCGGCCTGGGCGATGTTCCGGGCCGCCTTCCTGGGGTAGCAGCAAAGGCGGGCTCTTCCTCTGCGCGATTGCTCCCCTTCCCTCGCACCGGCCATGCGCCCGGCCTTCGCGGTGGGCCTGGTATTCGCAGGCTGCTGCAGTAACGTGATCTTCCTAGAGCTGCTGGTGCGGTGAGTGACCCGCTCGGGCCGCGCCCCGGCTCCGGAGGCTGCTCGGTGGAAGCGGGTGGAGCGGCGTCCCCACGCGCCGCCCGGGGAGGTATCCCCGCCGGCACCCCACTCCGCCGTCAGCGGGAGCCTGGGGGGACAGCCTGCACCCCGCTCGCTTCAGCAGCCTAGGACCTCAAAGGGTTAGCAGCCCCGCTGTCCTGCGCACCGCCCGCCATCCCGACTAACAGCATACCAGGGAGCTGGGGTTGTCATCCCCTTTCAGTATCGAGGGGGATTGAAGCCTGTAGAGTTTTTCAAGTGACCAGTGCAAGATCTGCTGAAAGCTGGTGGCAGAACCCAAGGTTCCTCCACCAAGCCACTCTCTCTCTTCCTTCCCATCCAACTCCATCCGTATTTTCAGTCAGTGGCATATACCTGAGTTAAGCAAAGCTTTTTGCCTTCTAAAGCAGTCTGGTTTTGTAACATGCTGCAAAGTTGCATTTGTATTAGTGTCCCGCAAAGCATTTGTGTCATTGTCTTTAGAGATGGTTGTGAGTATTTTGCCCAAACATACATCTCAGTGAGGTGGAATAGATAATTATTTATGTAGAAGATCGGTCCAAGTGACCTGAGAGAACATTTCCAGCTTGAAGATATTATCGTCTTTAAATTGGGAATGCCTTTGAAAGTGTAACTAAATTGCGGGTGGCTGTGACACTTTCCTAACGGGAAACTAGGTCAGCTTTGCAAGTAATGTTGACTTAAGAATGTGCAAAGTTAAATGGGCAGAAGCTATTGGAGAAGAGACAACAGGTGGAATGGAAGAAGCTCAGGACTAAAAAGCTCAAGCTATGAATTTCCTCCTTGTCTTTGTCATTCACCGACTCATGTGGCCTTTTCAAGTTGCTTATCCTTCTTTTTCCTTCTGCAAAATAAAATTTATGGTGCCATCCATGTTTCTAAATTTATATATTATCTCCATTAGCTGTTGGAATTGTTGTCAAGGATTATAATCTTTGCTTTGCTGAAAGTGAAACAGGTCCAAAGAAGTTAAGTGATCTTTTACTACTGGTAAGGGTAGAGCAAATACTGGAGCCCCACAATGTTTACATTTCTAGTCCAATACCTTTTTCCACCTATTAATTTTGAACTTGAGCAACCCATAGATATTGGTCACCCAATTCTTCATATGCATGCTGGAAGTGTATTTTATTTAATACCACTGATTAAGTCATCCAGAAGCAACTAGTTTACTTAAATTCTAAATGGACATAGTTTTTGCTGTCTCCAAGCTTGACATTTTATTATGAAGAAAGTGCTGATAACGATCTGTTATTTGTCTTGGGAGTAGGTGGTGAGGGATAATAAAAATAAAAAAGCTTGTATTGAGCTGTAAGTCTGCTACACTTCAAAAGAAGGCCACTTTAGAAATTGAGACAGAACTGTGGAAGGGGGCTCCCAGAGTTTGAGGGATTAAATGATATGCATGTGGAAAGCCTGAAGCAGGCTGATGATTGGCTTCCCTTGCTCTCTTACAAATTTATTTCAATATAGATATACTTGTTGTTTGTTTGGTCCTGGAGAGTGAACCCAGGAGCAGTCTATCTCCAAGCTACATCCCCAGTCCTTTTTATTTTGAAACAGGGTCTCACCAAGTTGCTGAGGGTCTCACTAAGTTGCTGAGGCTGGCCTCGAATCTGTGATCCTTTGGTCTCAGCCTCCCCAGTACTGAGATTACAGGTGTGTAACACCACACTTGGCTTTTGGGCATACCTTGTTTTATGAGATGCTCCAGAATGGTTTTGGGCAACTCTTTATGAAAAGTTTCTGAAACGTTTTCATGCATTATAGGAACTTCTAGTTAGAGTACTTTGACTAATTTATAAATAAATCACTTCTTATTTATCTGTTTGGTTTTTTTTTTTTTTTTTTTTGCAAATCTGTACTTTTGCATTCAACAATAGGTTTTCATGAAGCAGTGAGGAAATAAATTCATTAATCAATAGTATACCAGATCAGATAGCAACCTTTTCCTAATATAAGTTTAACTTCTTTTCCTAATATGTTTAACTTCAGTAAACATATTACAGATCAGTAAAATAAGACCTAGTTGGGCCAAGATTCTTTCTAGACATAGTCTTGGAGTTTGTACCTTTATCAGGGAATATCACCATGGAAAGCTCATAAATTTTAATAAAGCAGGAACTGTGCTTTTCATATGGCTTCCTTAGAACCTTTAGGTCCTATCATAAATGGCAAATAGAACTCTAAATGCTAAAGTGACTTGCAGGAAGAAGAGGACATTTTTAACCATTTTCTTCCAATTAGAAAACAAATTTAGGTTTTTATTTCTGGTTGATATATCTATAATCAGTACTAATAATAAAGTAGAAACACAGTGCATTGTACCAAGCAGATACCTAGTAATGAAGGAGTGCCTTATCCCCCTGCGTTAGGAACTTACACTCTTACCTGGAAACCAAGAAATAAATACATCAGCTAACTAAGCAAGGTCTTGCGTTTCTGATATCAGAAAAACACTGAAACATTTTCTTTTTCCTATTTAATTTTTCAATCAAAGTCCTGATGTTGAATTAAATAAGGAAATTTCCTATATGTAGAATTGGAAATACAACAGCATAAACTATCTGCCCAGTTCATTCTCTTCAGAGTTGCTTTTTTTCTAAAATAAAAATTTGGATTCTTGCCAACGAGAATTCAAAGTAAGAGAAGTTGTCTGCAGTTAATGATTATAATTCTTGAGGAATAAAGTTCAAGAGAACAAAAGATTTAGGGAAATAACTTCAAGTTTTTTCTCTGAAGTTTTAAAATGAATCACTAAAGTTAAATAATTCCACTGAGAGTTATACAACAGTATGTACTCCTAAAAAGCTCTCTAAGTTGATTTTAAAAAACCTGGATCATATGAGTACATTAGGGAGATTGAAAAATCATATGGAAATGCAGACAAAAACGTAGACTAGAGTTGTCAAAGGACCTGGGGGAAGGAAAGGAGGAGTGACTCTTGACAGGTCTGGAATTTCTTTGGGGGTGTCTAAAATTAGCTACTGGCAATGGTTGCACAGCTAAAACTCATACCCGAACCTACTGAATTTTAATATTATTAATAATAAAGGTATATGCAAACCCCATTTCTTTGCCATGTGGCCCTGGGAAACTTACCTAAATTAATGCCATCTGGCTCTGAGTATCCTGAGAAGTGAAATGGACATGATTAATACCTATCTCCGTAAAATAAAGATAAAAAAGGATTATGATAGCTTTTTAAAAAAAATCATTGGGGCTAAGATTGCAGCTCTAGTAGAGAATTTACCTAGCATATATGAGGTCCTGGATTCAATCCCCAACACTGCAAATAATAATAATAACAATAATAATAATAATAATAATAATAATAATAATAATAATAATAAATCATCTGGAGAAAACACTTAAAAAGTGAATCTTTTTTTAAAAAACAAACCGTCAGGCCAGGCGTGGTGGTGCATGCTTGTAATCCCAGTACATGGGACACCGAGACAGGAGGATCACAGATTTGCAGCCAGCCTCAGCTACTTAGTGAGGCCCTCCACAACTTAGTGAGACCCTGTTTCAAAATAAAGAATAAAAAATAGGGCTGGGGGTGTAGCTCAGAGTTCGAATGCCCCTGGGTTCCATCCCCAGTACCTACCGCAAAAAAAAAAAAAAAAAAAAAGTAAATTGTCTTTTTACCTTTTATACATATGCTAATACTCTGCATGGCATTTGTTTCAAGTGAAGCATTCCCACATGTTGACTTGCTTAAGTGAAGAACAAACACAAAAATGACTGGGCTATGGCCTGTCCTCTAACCATCCCCGGTGGCACTGAGTTCATACTGTCCCATGCTTCTTCATGTTTGGCTTCCTCATGTCTCGTCATTGTCATCTTGTGTCATTCATTTTGGGAGCTCCCTCACAGCTTGCACCTAACTATGCACAGTAGGTTCTACATAACTGCTGTTTCATTGCTTTGGCCTAAGCTTTTGCTAGAGAGAAGATGGAAGGAAAAGCAAGGGAAGTTTTGAACTCCTTTTGGGTTCAGTCTTGTACTTGGCACTCCATTTGTATTTTCTCATCGAATTCTCACTACAACAATAATAAATAATTTTCATTTATAGATGAAAAAAATTGGTCAGTATAAATGTCTTTAAAAGGGTGGGCATGTGTAGACGGAAGGCCTTTCAATATGCAAGACCCTGAGCTCTGGTCATCATCATGCTTCTCTTGGCCTTTGCCATGCTGTGGCAGGCACTGTGCTAAGAGCTTTTCAGGAACCAGCTCGTTACTCTTGAGAGAGTCACTATTTATTTTATTGATTTTTGTGGCAATAGGGCTTGGACCCAGGCATATTCTACTTCTGAGATACACCCCCAGTCCTTTTGTTATTTTTTGGTTTTGAAACAGAGTCTTGCTAGGTTGCTGAGTCTAAGTTGCTCAGGCTGGTCTGTAAACTGTGATCCTCCTGTCTCAGCCTCCCAAGTACTGGGATTACAGGTGTGCCCCAGCATGCCCAACAAGAATCACTTTTTAAAGAAAACTGGACTTAGATAAATTGATTAGTTTCTATTGTCACATGGTAAGTGACTAAAATGGACCTTGCATGTCAGTGTATACTTTTTCATATTTATTTTTATAATTTTATTGGTGCAATGTAATTATACATCATAGTCAGTGTATACTTTTAGTCACTGTGGAGCATAGTACTTCTCAACCCTGTGTCATCCTGTGAGACGTACCTATGCATCTTAAACATGCATGCCTGTGTGCTTGCATACATGTTCACACACACTCCCAGTCCTTTCCCCATTCCTAGACTGGTGGTTCCCAGTGTTGGCTGCACATTAGGATCAAGTGGGAAGTTTCTGAAAGTAGATTGCCAGGGCCCTACCAGCATTGGGAGAGTGAACCTCTTCAGGCATATGGGTTTATAAAGAGCAGCCAGCCAGAGTTCAGAGCACTGTGTTAAGGACCATCTGGGTGAAAGTTCTTTCTCTGGGCCCTCATATTTAGGCGAATGATTTTAATTAGTCCTTTGAACGAGCTAAATATCTTACATAATTTTTATGGATTTCTGCAACATTTAGCCTTGAACATGAAAATGCTGAAAGAGACATTGTTAAACTGCATGTAAAGCAGGTTTCAGGGAAACCTTGACAGGCAGCAGCACTTGAAGAGCGGTGACAGGTCTGTTGCAGGGCTAAGCCTCGCTCATTACAAGAATGCTTTATGCTTGGGCTTGTCTGTTTTTATGCCTGATAGATATATTTAAGAATTTGTGCTGGGCGTGGTAGTGTACACCTGTAATCCCAGTACTTGGGAGGCAGAGACAGGAGGATCACAGGTTCGAGACCAGCCTCAATAGTTTAGTGGGATTCTCAGCAACCTAGTGAGACCCTATTTCCAAACAAAAATGAAAAGGCCTGGAGGTATAGCTCAGAGGCAGAATGCCCCTGGGTTCAATCCCCCAGTACCACCAAAAAAAGAAAAACATTGCTTTTGATAAATAACTTTGTATTGATAAATAAGAATACACTTGAGTCCCTCTACTCACTGGCTTCAGGTAAATGTCTTTGGTCAAGATGATAAGATGGAATATGACATGATGTGTATAGGTATTAAGGGGAATCTGGGTGCTGCATACTTGGTACTTCTAGTGATGGAGCAGAGTGATTGGAGGACCAGCTCAAGACAACTGGCAGTGTTTTATGTGGCTAATTTTCAGAGCGTCTCAAGTGGGATGTCAGAAGGAATTTTCTTACTTTGTAAATGTGTTCCTAGTAGTCACTGTGGAAGATTCCCTAGCTTTACACACATCACTGCAGAGGATCAGTTGACATTCAGGCACTTCTTGAGTGCCCGGTAGATTTAAGGCACTGTATTAGGAGTTGTGGAAAACGTAGACTACAGCAATATTCCTGAATCTTTTCTAAGTTTTTGCCCCCAACTCCAGAACCCTTCTTAGATATTTTTCTTATTCATTCCACCATAGATATACTATATTCTGTTATGTACAGGTATGTATATCTATATACTTATAAAAAGAGTAAGATTTCCCCTGTGCCAAGAACCAATTTTTACTCCCTCAGAGACACTATCTAAAGTAGGGTTCCTGACCAGTGATTTCTGGTCAGGAAGGATAGAAACACCCCGGGAGAAATACCAGCATATTTCTGTCCTTGGGCATTGCTTCCTTGCTGACTAGGCTTCTGACTACAGGCCTTTTGGTTAAGTGAGGATCTCAAAAGGAATATAGGACCAATTTCCTACAATTTACTTGGAAGGCTGGGTCGTCGATCTAGCCAGGAGCCCAGCAGAGTAATTCTCATTCACGGCCTGCTACACCTAGGGAAGAGTGAAATAAGAAAGTTTGACATTCTTTGTGAAGAATAATGCTAAATGTGTATCCATGGGATATTAACACCAAGATAAGGAAAGACAATGGGTAAAAGAAATCCATCCTTCCTGTTATTTTAAACCTATAAATATGTTTTAGTGCCCTTTATCTTGATTTTTGTGCCTTTTTTCTTTTTGTTATTCATTATACAGGAAGCATCCAGGATGTGGGAACATCGTGACATTTGCACAGTTTTTATTTATTGCTGTGGAAGGGTTCCTCTTTGAAGCTGACTTGGGAAGGAAGCCACCAACTATCCCAATAAGGTATGACACAGGGAAGCTTCTTAAAAAGTTATGAGGTGGTGTCTATAGAAAAGGAGTATGGACACCCTTTTCTGAGATTTATATCAAGGGTATTAGTAGAATAATTTATTTTATGAATTTAAAATATTGTGAAATTCCAAGTTGCCTATTTTTAGAATAAAATTCCTGCTACACCATTTTAAATAACTGTGATGGAGCCAGGTGTGGGGGCACATGCCTGTAATCCCAGTACTCAGGTTCATGGCCAGCCTCAGCTACTTAGTGAGGCCCTCTACAACATAGTGAAACCTGTTTGAAAATAAAGAGTAAAAATAGGGCTGGGGATGTAACTTGGAGGTAGGCCCCTGAGTTCAATCCCCAGCATGCCCCCCCCCCAAAAAAACAACTGTGATGGAGACTGTGTGTGTGCGTGTGTGTGTAGCATGGGATCAGTTATAAGACGTGGTGTCATCACAAGTTTTTAATATTTATGTTTGCTGTGTTCTATGTTTGTAAAGTTATCAAGTATGCCAAGAATGGTATCACTTTTGAAAAACAGTTAGGTTTTGGAAATATATGGAAGTGGTGGTTATACAACATTGTAAATTTCACTTTAAAATGGTTAATTTTATGTTACATGAATTTCACCTCAAGTAAAAGAAAACAGAGGGCTAGTTAAGTCAAAACCATTGATGCCATTCCTCTGTTCATTAGTCCAAACTTGCATAACTGTATTCATAGGGCCAAATAGAGCACGGGGCAGTTCCTTTAGTGAACAATGTATTGAAAACTTAGCGTTCTTTGTTTTGTTTTGTTTTGTTTTTTTGCGGTACTGGGGATTGCGTCTACCTCCGAGCTATACCCCCAGCCCTATTTTTTATTCTTTATTTTGAAACTGAGTCTCACTAAGTTGCGGAGTGCCTCACTAGGTAGCTGAGGCTGGCCGCGAACCCGGATCCTCCAGTCTCAGCCTCCCGAATGCTGGGATTACAAGCGTGCGCCACCACGCCCGGCGAGACTTAGCGTTCTTGCGGTGAGATTTGAGATAGGAGTGTTACCCATCAAGCTGTGAGTGCTTAGGAGAATGGTATCCCGTGATTCATTGGAGAATGACATTCCCGTGTGAAATTTTCCACTACTCAAGTTAAAGTTCATCCGTGGTGGACTTTTGCAGCATTCCTGAACAGCATGCTGCAAAAAATCTGGCTGAATTTTGTTAGTAATATTGTATTTTTCAATTTCTCAGTGCAGTGCTAAATATTCTGAATGCTTTTTGTTTTTCATTGGCTTTAGTACCTGCATCAAACTTTCTTTTCCTGCAGACCAGTACTTATGTCATAGTGAGAGCCCAGCAGTTTTTTGCTTCTTTGGCATTTTTTTTTTGTCTCTTCCCACTATCTCTTTCCATTCCCACAGCCATGAGTCAGGGATGTATTCACTGTCACCATAACTTTTTTAGTAGTGTCCTAGCTGCAGAGCTCCCTGCCTTCCACCTGTTCATCCCTGTTCTACCATTTTATCATGACACCATCTACCTCTGGTTGCCATGATTTTCAGAATGAAGTCCAAACTCTGCAGCCTGCCCTTGAGGCTCCACATGATCTTGTCCTAACACCCATGCTCCTATACATTTCCAATTTGGAGTGGCTATTTTATTTTCCATATGTGAAGCCATAATCAAAATTGCTCATGTCATTCATCCTCATATGGGATCTCTGGGCAGTGCTGTGTAGGCAGCCATGTGGAATAGTTGAATCAATTATCCTGCAAGACCTTGACTAACTCTTCATCTCCCAACGGCATCTCTTTTTTAAGACAGGACTGAGAACATTTGGCAAGACTCCTTGTAAAGTCACTAACAGATACTGTTTAGAGTTGTGAAGAAGCAGTTGCTAATGATTTTGCATGATGTAATACTGTGCTCTGCATTCATTGTTAAGCTCCTCAAGCTTTCCAGACTGTGTTAATGTAGCCTTGGTTTTGCTGCATATAATGATATATATAGATAACTCCATTATCTAGCTACTGACACAGCATAGAGTCTTGTCAGAGGAGATAACGTAGAACAACTGGCTGTTGTCATACTCTTCAGATGTGCAGAAGTAGAATATGGTTAGGGATCTATACTCAAATATCAATGTTTTGTGAAGAATATGGAAATATGTATTTAGTTTGTCCTGTATTCTTTGGTCATTTATTTTAAATATTTTTTGTTATTGAATATAGTAGGTTGATATTCAGCCCTTTTCGAATTACAAAAAATGGAAGTTTAGTATGGTTTAACCTAAAATATATGAAAGACAGCCGGGCGTGGTGGCGCACGCTTGTAATCCCAGCATTTGGGAGGCTGAGACCGGAGGATCCGGGTTCGAGGCCAGCCTCAGCTACCTAGTGAGGCACTCCGCAACTTAGTGAGACTCGGTTTCAAAATAAAGAATAAAAAATAGGGCTGGGGGTATAGCTCGGAGGTAGAATGCCCCTGAGTTCAATCCCCAGTATCGCAAAAAAAAAAAAAAAAAATATATGAAAGACATCTTGAGTGTTTTTGAAATCAACATACAAATATAAAATTATTTAATTCATTTATTTATTCATAATTGTTCATTTATATTTAATCCTTTATCTTCTAAGTTATGCTTACTACTTACTAGTTTTTCTTTTAGTTTTTATGTTTATTATAACTTTAAGACCTACAAGCTCAAATAACAAGGGCCCCGATTTTAAATACAAATCTATAGAGCTGGAGACCACTGGTTCAGAATGTGAGATAATTTTAACAGTTGCTAAGCTGAAAGTAAACCTTGCATCTCAGCAGATGTTTTCCTTAGAAATAATGAAAAATAATAGTATAAACAAGTGTATCAAGGAAATATTTGAGAGAACTAGTCATTTTCATGTTCAGACATCTGTGAAAATAATATGCAAAGAACTAATACAATAACAATTATCTAGGTAATTTTTTTAAAAAAAACTGATTGACATAATTTAGGTAACATTTTTAGAACCTAGTTTTAAGTCTCTCTGTATACTTGAAAAACAAGCATTTCTTTCTAAATATATTTGGAAATTTAATTTTTTTATCTTAGTCTGGCTTTGTGAGGTATTTTTGTGTGTACATACTATTTAACTTCACATAATAATAGTGATACAGTCTTTTAATGAAGAAAATTAAGCAAAATACTTTTTAAGTAAAAAGTACATATTTTCGTCCATATTTGATTTTCTTGAAACAATGGCTCCTGTGTGATGTGCTGTTCTCTCTGCATTTCAGGTACTATGCCACAATGGTAACCATGTTCTTTACTGTCAGCGTGGTGAACAACTATGCCCTGAATCTCAACATTGCCATGCCCTTGCACATGATCTTTAGATCTGTAAGTGCTGCCAGCTCATATGTGCTTGTTCCTCTGAAAAGTAGAACTTAGTAGCATGTGGCAAAAATAGAAAGGTCTCGTAGTAAGTGAAGTCTTGATTGTAAGACTAGGTTTGTAAGTGTGTGAGCAAGGATGCCTTTCATCTGAGAAGAGGCAAAAAGAAGGAAATGTAAAAGTGGATCATTTACTTTTATCTAGCTGATGTCTAATAGGTAACTAATTTAAAAAGTTTTTTCCTGGGAAGCATTTTACCTTCAATTTTCTCCATCTGATTGATTTTTATATTCAGCTTGCTAATGATGTTATTTAACTTATTAATTATCACTTGTTTCTTTCTCCATAAAATTACATTTACTTGTAGTGCATGAAACAGGTACAGATTGGCCCTTATCCAAAATGCTTGGGACCAGATATATTGCAGATTTTCAATATTTGCACATATACACTAGGTATCTTTGGGGGTAGAACCCAAGTCTAAATACAGAATTCATTTATATTTCATATATACCTTATGCACATAGTCTAAAGGAAAATTTATATAACATTTTAAATAATTTTGTGCATGCAACAAGGTTTTGTGGTAGTTTCCCACTTGTGGCTTCATAAAAAGTTCTGGGTTTTGAAGCATTTTGGATTTTCAAATTAGGGATGTTCAAACTGTACTTCTCTTTTCTGATTTTTCTTCAGCAGAAACTTGAGTTAACAAAGGGAATTTGTTGACAGAGGGATTTTTCTCAAAGCAGTACAAGTTTTCTTCTTTGCCTAATTTATGGTGGGAGATCTGTGTGTAGTTTGTATACAAGTAAGAGCAGTGTTCCCAGAAGAGCAAGGAAGACTTCAAGGAGTATGTAGGTAGGATTGCAGAAGAATACAAATGGGTGATGATTGGAGTGATAACATTTCTGTATGGCCTGAGGTTTTTGTGATATATAATATCCTATCCTGAAGGGACTTTTAATTGTAATTATTAAGATGACCTTTAAAGAATTGGACACATAGTAGACTTTGAGTAAATACTTGTTGATTAATTGACACCTTTCCAAAAAAAGATAGAGAGATCCTTGCATGACTTCTTTCATTAATATTGGAGGTGGGCAGACGCTCTTATTCTTATTAAAAGTTTTATAAATTAGATAGATGGAAAATTTGACAAAAAAATTTTTATGGTAACATATGTTCCTATTAGACATAGCTCCAGCCACAACCAGTTATTGAGAATTGGTCATTTTTACTGTCATTGTCATCTTGAAAAGGTGACAGTGACAATACACATTGACTGTTATGGCCTATGCTTTTGCCATCATAAGGGCAACTGCACCTCACTAATTATCCATCCCAGCCTCATTCGTTCATGTCTCCCCTTGTCCATGTTTCTTTTCATCTTGAATTATGTTGTTTTCTTTCCCTAATGCACTAAAACTCTTTGTTGCTCTCCTTTCCTTTTATAGGGTTCTCTTATTGCCAACATGATTCTAGGAATTATCATTTTGAAGAAAAGGTAAATAACACATTTTATGTTTTTTTGTATAGAAATTATATTCTAAGCCGCCGTCTAGCACCTGGTTTCCTTTTCCCACCATAGTGATAAGTTTGCTCTTGGCCATCTACCTTTTTTCTTAGTTCTTTCTCTAAAAGTGATGCACAGTGATCCAGTTTCCCGAGGCAGTTGACCAGGTGAGAGGCCCTCCCTGAGACTTGGAGCAATATCTTCTCCATGTAGAACCGATTAGCTCTTGTCAATGTTGAATCTTTAGTACCACACTAACCTACAAAACCCATTGGTAATAGAACTTCACTGTGTAGTATGTCACCACTAGTAACACGTGACTATTTACATTTAAATTTAAAATACTCATTCTCACCAACACATTTTATTCACTCGTGTGTGTGTGTGTGTGTGTGTGTGTGTGTGTGTGTGCAGGGGGGCATTCTACTTCTGAGCTACACCCCCAGCCCTATTTTATTTTTTATTTTGAAACAATCTCACTAAGTTGCTGAGACTGGCCTCAAACCTGCAATCCTCCTGTCTCAGACTCCCAAGTACTGGGATTACAGGTGTGCACCACTGTGCCCAGCTCACCAGTCACATTCTGAATGCTCAGTAGCCACATGTTCCTAGTGGTGATCATATTGAAGAACCCAGATATGCAGCATTTCCAACTTTGTAGATCTATGGACCAGTGCCACCCTAGAACATGCTGGCCAGTACAATATAATGAACTAAGGAATAATTATACTTATTAAAAAGGAAATTTATAACAAAGACCCAAATAGCCAAGAAGAGAGGATGAATGTCTCGGACTGTTCTTTGTGGTTGCCACCACTGGTTTTCCCTGGGGTAGGGGTGGGAAATATCAGAAGTTCCTGGGGTGCTTTTTCAAAGTTTTTGTCTTCCATCTGGAAGTGCCAAGGAGGAGGGACACTGAGGGGAGACAGCACATATAATCTGGAAAATTTCTCAGGGAAAGTTCACTCTTGCTATTAAGACCAAAATTTTACAAGTTGATGTCAATTTTCTAATGTATTCAGTACTCAGTCTCAGGGTTAGAACTTCATATATCAGCTGGAAAATTAGCTGTGAATTACCTAGAGTTTTTAAGTTATAAGGGCTGTGTCTTAAAAAGGACAGTTGTCCTGGAGGCTCCTTATCATGGACCCTTTATCTCCTGAGGCGTATGTATTCCCCAGGTAAATTCCAGTGTAGCTGATTTCTTTCTCTTAGGTTCTGCATTGAAGCACACATACAGAACAGTCAAGCTTGTTTCATTTGAGGTGACCGTTGAGCTTCTTGGCAAAGTAAAATTCACCGTGGGACAGACCTGTAATCCTTCCCAATCTTTGATTTTGATTTTGACTTATAACAGGGACAAAAGGACATATCATGAAAGTAATTGTGTTCTCTTGATATTTCCTTAAAATGCCAGGGGTTTTTCTCAAACATCCTATTCCTTTAAGAGCTTGTTTTGTGTCTGCCATCTTGAATCTATTTATCCAAGGTCTTTGGCTTTTCTGTGGTTATCACCCATGGAACAGGAATTTCTATAAGCTAACTTGTAGAAATAGTAAAATATCATTTTATTTATCTTGAGTAGCAGCCCCCTCAGGTTCATAGATAATGTGGCTTTTCTCATTCCAGAATTTGGAGATCAAATCTATATTTTCTGTAACTCTGCCCTTCATTGTTTTTTGGCCTGAGTTGTAAACTTCTTCCTGTTGATCTTTCCAGACTGAAGAGTGATGCCTGCTTCCTCACCTGTTCTCTTCTCTAGCATGATCCTCTTGGCTCTCTTAGTTTCCCTGCTTCTTGCCACAATGCCTCTTATGAGGTATTGTGACCAAACAATACAGTGCATTTGAGTAGCAAAAAATGATGGTTCATTTTATAAGTTTAATTTCTTTTAATCCTTCCCTGAGGCCTTTTGCTTGATTACCAAGAACCTGAGAGGGACACTAATGGTGCTATTTTAGGTGATGTGAAATATCACTGTTACTACTGCCCATAGTTCTATAAATTGAAGATTCCTCCCTGTATGCAACTATGCCAACTTTTTAAAAACGACATTTAAGTTATTCAGAGATTTTAAAAAACACACCTCCCCCAGAGAATGGAGAATTCATTGATTTCCTGAGTATTGAATGCTACTTGTATCCAATATTTGCTCTTCCTCTTGAGTGGCGTGTGTCTGATGACTCAGGTTTAGTAAAGACAGGAAAAGCCACAGATTCTGGTTAAGACTCGGTTGGGAGCGCATTTGGACTCTTGAGAGTAGAATGCAGTGCCATCTCTTGTTTATGTTTGCTTCTATTTTTGTTTTCTAATGCAACAATCTGTTCATCAACAAACTGTGGGAAGCAAACTATTTTAACCAACTTCAAGGAAAGGTGTTGTTTAGGGACCAGTCAACATCTTGAGTCTTTCACGCACCCTCTTATGTGGACTCTACTGGGAAGTGACCCCCTCGGTCATATTTTAACAATTTGTACGTGCATGCACCATCTGACTGTACATATCACTTGGAAATGTGTATCTTTGTTTCCCTAAGATGTTGTTCTTATTTTTGCAGATACGGTATATTCAAATATGCCTCCATTGCCCTGGTGTCTGCAGGGATATTTATTTGCACTTTCATGTCAGCGAAGCAGGTGGTAAGAATCAGCTCACAAATCATTTATGTCCACGACTTGCCACTGGGACTCGGTTACCAGGCACTTATTAATAATAAAACAAACTAAGATGCTTATGTAATACAAGGATTTAAAGCACCGGAATAAAAGTGGAAAGAAATACCATAAGCGTTTCCCTGTACTTCAGCATATTGCATGTAGTTCTGGTCTCTGTACCTAGTATATTTTCTTCTTTCCTAGACCTCGCAGTCCAGCTTGAGTGAGAATGATGGATTCCAGGCATTTGCAAGGTGGTTGCTAGGCAAGTACAGTAATTACAATAAAGCTAATTGCCTCGGTAGTTGTTTGCTTAGTTTTCTCCTAAGGGACATGTTCTTGGCAAGTAACTGCATCTAAACAGATTATGCCATGGAAGAGAGGGGAGCCCGGGGTCATACATCTAATGAAAAAAGCAAGTGACCACATTCATGGCAGTGCACTCTACACCATGGATCCCTGTTTTTCTTGGTTGCCACTGGCAACAAGAAAAGTGTGTGTCTAGTTGCCCATCACACCCGGAGGGCAGTGTGTGGAGTGTCCGTCTCTTCCTGATCTGTCAGCTAAGCAGAACTGTGCAGAAGAAGGGCACATAGGCCAGGTGACTCTAAATTTCCAGGGGATCTATTTCTAAACCTTAGGTTTGTTTTCTTCATAAGGTAGCTATTCCAAATGGCAGTGTGGATTACAGGCATGCACCACCACCCATGGCAAGATACTTGTACTAAAAAAAAAAATTCTCAGGAGATTGCGATTGATCATACAGGTGCATGCCTGTAATCCCAGTATTTGGGAGGCTGAGACGAGAGGATCTCAAGTTCTAGAACAGCCTTGGCAGAGTAGTGAGACTCTCAGCAACTTAGTGAGACCAACCCCATCTCAAAATAAAAGAAAAAGGGGCTAGAGGTGTAGCTCAGAGGTAGAATGCCCCTGGATTCAGTCCACAGTACCACAAAACAAAACCAGAAATGCAAGTATCTTTTTGTAGGATTAATTAATCAACTCCTATAGAGCCTTTTTCTCACGCTGTATGATTTGGAGGGGAGACTCTAAGTACTTTGAGTAATAAGAACAGATTGAGACTGATCAAGTATAAGAGAAGTAGCAGCAAAAGGACTGTCATCTCCTTACTTCTTGGCTTTGAGTTTTATCCTTTTAAAGGCTATCCACAGCCCTTTTTAATTTTCTTTGTTCTTGTTTCTTTTTTTTTTGAATACTGGAGGTTGAACCCAGGAGCATTCTACCTCTGGGCTACACCCCCAGCCCTAGGTTATTGTTTATTTTGAAACAGGGTCTCAGTAAGTTTCTGAGGGTCTCACTAAGTAGGTAAGGCTGGCCGTGAACCTGCGATCCTCCTGTCTCCCCTCCCAAGTCACACTTTCGAAAAAATTTTAATGAAAGTCTTGAAGGAAAACATGAGAAAAGCAAGATATATAATTGCATATATTATCTGATCCTATCTTAATATAAAAATATGTACCTAAGTACATAAAAAGTTACAGAAAATTATGAAAGACCAGAGAATGATATGTGACTTTTTTATTTTTAAATTTTTGTACATGTTCTACAATTAGTTTATAAGACTTGTAGAGCTGTGAACAATGTGTTCTTTAAGTAAACATCTGGAAATTAACAAATACAGACTATCTTGTAACCCATTGTTTTTGTATTTTAGGTATCCTGGCACTGACTTTTGCTCTCCTGGTGTCAGCAGGGATGGGTTTATTCCAGGAGACTCTATACAAACAATTTGGGAAGCATTCCAAGGAGGCTTTATTTTATAATGTAAGCAACTTCTTGAATTTGGGAAAGGTGAAAATTCCTGAGTTATAATATGCTATTTGGAGTGAATTATGCCATCCTTTGCATGTAGGTGAAGGATGAGTTGGTTATCAGTCAACAGCCTTGAGGTCAGTAGACTAGAGCACTTTGTACTGGTGTGCATTCTGAGCCACAGTTGTCTATATCAGATGATCATGATCAACCAAGGTGAACACAACATGTTAAGCAGGGGCAACCTCGAAGGACATGGAGCCCTAACCTGCAATGATCTTGGAGATGGGATCAGGCTAAAACCAATATGGGAATCTGGAAAGGGAAAATAAGTTCCAGAAGCCACAAGTTAAAGGAATTGTACAGGCAGGCATCCCTGACATAGTTTTGGGAGAATGGAGCCATGAGGCCTAAGTCTCCCCAGGTGCGTTTTATTCATTTGATAGAGTGTTTAATTATTATATGTGCCTTGTGTTAAAGCTTCAGATGCAGTGCCTCCTCCTCTGACTTCCCTCTTCCTCCTCCCTCTTTGCCATTGAAATATGCCCAGAGCACAGCCAGCCCCTTAAGGTCAGGGAGAGGTAGTTGCCTCCATGCACAGCTACCCAGGGATCCCGCCACTACCAGCTTTTTATTCTGAAGTTGCAAACAAGCAATTTGGAATAGTTAATTGGAGCAAGAGTACATACCTGGGAATTTTAAAAAGTTGGACATTTTATTTAGCTCATATCTTCCATTTAGAATAATGCTAGGCACATAGTAACCGCTCAGTATTAAGTATTAACTGTGACTCACGGTTACTGTTGCAGTGTGTGTGTGTGTGTGGGGGGGGGGGGGTTGCCAAGCACCTTAATCTTCGCTTACCTGTTGTGTCCTCTTCTTCAACCTCTTCTGATTTTTGTCTTCATTTCTTTATCCTTGACCTCCAATTGCCCTCAAATCTTTCCCATGAGCCTTTTAGAAATCTGTGTATGTAATCTTTATAATTTAAAAATCTATTATATTTGCTTAACTTTTGTCAACAAGAATTAAGTATAACAAATCCTTTGGGGCAGAATGAATGTGTGTTTGGGTCTCACCATCCTCTTTTGTTGAGGAAAAGAGGTTGCTCCTTTGCTTTGCTTTGTGTGTGATGGCTGTCAAACCCCATAAGGGCAAAAACTATACTGGTTGAAATCATGCCATATAATATCAAGTGGACAGAAGCACTAGATACATTTAACTTAGCCAAATTTGCTTTTCTTTATAATGCATATCAAACAACCTATGTAAGTATCATTTTAAAACTATAATTTTTCTATAATGTTTTTGCACTTAACTTTATGAACCATTTCCTCCTACAGCACGCCCTTCCACTTCCTGGTTTCATTTTCTTGGCCTCTGATATTTATGACCATGCGGTTCTGTTCAATAAGTCTGGTGAGTTTAATGTCATACAGTAGAATTACCTGTCAGTTTTTGAGGCAGAGTTTCAGTTTTGCTTCTGACTTGACCACAACTTTTTTTCATACTCTTATCCAAATCATCCATTCTACTCTCCCCCCAACCCTGCACCCCATCCCAACCATCCCCCTTCTACCTTCCAAGAATATATATAGTGCTGTTAATTGGTAGTTGCAGCATCAAAAGCTTTTTATAGCCACTTTTCCTTTATTTGCAAATGAAGTAAGGTTATACCTTTAAATTTCTTTTTTACTTTGGAATTTGCATGTTTGCATCTGAACACAGAATATTAAACTTCTTGAAAATACAAATAGTAGCAACACACAGCAGAGACCAGAGCCCTGCAAAGTGAACAGCAGCCTAGCTCTCTCTGCTGCTGCCCATCCTATTCTGCTGTGAAAGGCAGAGCTGTTTGCACATCCCCACTACCTTGGTGCTGAGCAAGACAGGAGTGGAATGATGACAGGGCTTGTTTCCTAGTGACAGGTTAGACAGGCATCGAAAATAAGCCAAACTAGTTTCTAGTATTTACAGTATAGTTGTAAAGTAATCATTGGTAAATTAGCTATAGGTTGTTGGTTAAATAGAAAGAAACCACTTACGTACTAATGACATAGAGTGTTATACAGACATATAAAAACAAGGAAGGAATAAACATTTTTTAAATCAGGCTTTATGTTGTACAGATCTCAAAAGGTAAGTGCATTTTGTAGTATAGCAGTGAGTACTCTTCGGAGCTTGAGTTGGGAAGTCATGACTGCTCTTTGCATGTACAGCGTTACCTCTGCCATTTGGCCAAAAAAACAAAAGAGTATGATAAAGGTGGGTAATGTGTAACAAAGTTTGTGAAGGCCTGAATTACTCAGAGGATCATCACCGATTGGCTCTTGTGGCTGTAATAGTCTGGAATCAAGGCAAAAGTCAAGTGAGGTGTGGTTCAAATCTATTTGCAAGTGAAATATGGTGCTATTTCTATTCTGTTTTTATTGTCTTGTTCAAAAGATGAAAAATTTTGCTGTCAAAAAGTGATATTGGAGCTGATATGGTGGCACATGCCTATAATCCCAGTGTACAGGAGGCTGAAACAGGAGGGTCACAAGTTTGAGGCCAGCCTCAGTAACTTAGGGAGACCCTGTTTCAAAATAAAAAATAAAATAGGGCTGGCGGTGTAGCTTGGAAGTAGAATGCTCCTATGTTCAATTCCCAGTACCACAAAAAGAAAAAAAAAAAGTGATATTGGAACTGAGCATATAGCTCACTAGGGTGCACCAGGTCCTAGGTTCAATCCTCTGCACTGCCAAAAAGAAAAAAAAAGTGATGTGACCAATGTGACTGTATTTTCTCATGATCATTGCAGAACTCTATGAAGTTCCAGTCATCAGTGTGACAATGCCCATCATGTGGTTCTACCTCCTCATGAACGTTATCACTCAGTATCCTTTCGACTTCTTTGTCATATTTGAGTCTTCTCCATGATATTTTGGCATAGAAATGTTTATCCTTCTCTTCTGATGGTGTGGGGGTACGAGTTTGGTTTTTGCTCTGGTTTCTTCTATAGTAAGTGGGAGGCATGGAGACCCATTCAGGCATTCCCGTGCAGAGGGCGAAGGCCGGTGGTGGTGCAGTGGGTCAGTGAGTCACAGGGAAGCAGGAGGAAATGCTCCGGGTGGAAGTGGGAAGCCCGCTGGCTGGTTAGAAACCAGTGTATGACATGAATGGTCTGATTTTTACCTGGGGCTTGCTGGAGTTCTAGTATATTTCCAATGGTCGCAGCTGCCAGAAAGTTGTGAAAGAAATTCCAAACTAATCAATTCTTTTTTTTTTTTTTTTTTTTTTTGCGGTACTGGGGATTGAACTCAGGGGCATTCTACCTCCAAGCTACAACCCCAGCCCTATTTTTTTATTCTTTATTTTGAAACCGAGTCTCACTAAGTTGCGGAGTGCCTCACTAGGTAGCTGAGGCTGATCGTGAACCCGGATCCTCCGGTCTCAGCCTCCCAAATGCTGTGATCACAAGCATGTGCCACCACGCCCGGCTATCAATTATTTTTAAAAATAGTTATTTTGAATAACTGTAAGTTCATTATAAAAGTTACTAAGACTTTGAATTAATGAAACTTATTGAAATCGACTTTATTCTTTTGAGGTCACCTCATACCGTTAATGTACAGAGTTCCTTTTTGAAAGAGGGGGCGGAGAAGCTGGGAACAAGACAAAAACAAGTAACAGTGCCACCCTCTGTCATGACTTCAGAGGTGACCTTTGTTGTAAACTATAGTGACAGAAATTGCTAGGTAGTTTCCAGTTGGGAACGTAGATCCCGCAGGGTGAAGAGGGGCCTCGGAGCAGCCATAGCAGACTCGTGTTTTCTTAGAATGTGAACCTTGAAGCTAAGAACCATGCCAGAAGTTAACAGAAAACTACCTTAACTCCAGGCCAGGTACGTGTGCATCCGGGGCGTGTTCATCCTCACAACGGAGTGCGCCTCCCTCACTGTCACGCTCGTTGTGACTCTGCGCAAGTTCGTGAGCCTCATCTTTTCCATCTGGTACTTCCGGAACCCGTTCACGCTGTGGCACTGGCTGGGCACATTGTTTGTGTTCATTGGGACTTTAATGTACACAGAGGTGTGGAACAACCTGGGGACCACAAAAAGTCAGCTACACAAAGATGACAAGAAGAACTGAGGGCGGCCTGGAGCAGCCAGACCATGTTGTGTGAGGGAGGCCTCAGGCGCCGTTTCACCTGGTTAAATGCCGAATTGCCCCAGTATTGAACCAAACGTGCCCCAGAGATTCCTCAGAAGGAGGGGGTGTCTCTGATTTCTCCTGACTATCAAGATGGCATTCGTAGACTCTGAGTAGACATCGCTCAACTGTAAAGTAGAAAAAAAGATTAGTTCTGTACTATTGAATAGCCTGTTTATTTGCTGTTTCTGTTTTGTCTACCAGAATATTCAGAACTATACTTGTTTGTTGAGTTCCAAGCCCGAGAGCTGCTAGTTTTATATCCACGATTGCGGACAAGATTACGCCTTCGTTGTTCTGATGATTCTTTGCTGTAACTGTCCTATTCTTCCTGTGGCTGTGTCCCTTTTTTCTCCTGTCACCCTCCTTGTCTGTCAGATGGTCCAGACACCACTATTCACTGAACAGCTGAGGGGCCTGACCTTGGGAAGGAAGCAGTTGTCCCTGTGAGCCTAGCCCTGGTGACTCTGGAGCAGACTGGTGGACCCCCTCACTTTTCACACATTTTGCTTTTTTTTTTTTCCCTCCTATGCAAAAGTCAGGTGCTTTTCCCATCTATTGCTTTCTGTGCTTAGAACAGTCCTGCTGCATCTCATGGCACAACGTTAGTAAGAAAGAAGAGCTGTGTATGAATCACGAAGAAGAGTTTTCCCTCAGTCTTGCTCACATAGCCTGTCTGTAAGATGGGGGCGGCAGCAGGGCCCAGTTCAGCAGGAGAACCACGGCAGTCCCGGTAGGCCCATCCAGACCCTCACAGGGCAGGTCCCAAGTGGGAGGGTAAGTGTGAAAGGCTCCACGCCTGAGATTCAGCTCTGTCTGCTCTGATGGAGTCCCTACCAGTCAGGTGAAGAATAGACTAAGATATATAGTAGATGTGAGGTACAAATCTGTTCAAATCTCTACTCCAATTGAAAGTTACTCTCTTTTTCCTACAAGGTATCCTAATGTTCTTGATGGATGTTAGGAGAAAGTTACATGAGCTTTATTTTATATACAAACATGCCTCTCTTTTGCTAATCACTCAGAGGTCTGGTTTTTCTCGCCCAGGGTAACATTAGAAGAGAGGAACGCTGTCGGTGAGTGTGTGCTCCTGTAGTTTGTGTGCAGTTGAAGAGCACAGAAGTCAGTCTTCGATTTCCTTTCTTTACTTGGTCCCAGACCTTCTTAACATCTCACAAGTACATGCTCTTCTGTAAGCAGCTAAACTCGCCACTTTCTGCATATAGACAAAGGCCTTTCATGTTTTGCCAGATGCAGACTGTTCTTTGATTGAGACGTGGCTCTCTGGTTCCCCTGGGCTCGCTCTTGGCTGTTTAGTCCACTGTCTGGAGACATTCTCTGATGGATCTGAGCAGCAACAGTAAAGGGAAGTGTTCTAAGCCATTGGGTCACTGGGGAAAAGCAGTTAAGCTGCCTCATTTTTTGTTATATAAAATGTGGATACTGTCTCCCCACCAGAGTCCCTGGGTTTACAGGCTGATTTGTCATTCTGGACACGGACAGCTTTCCAGTGCCAGTAATAGTGTGTTCTCGAGATGCTGAATCAGATGTGAACCCATTCATGAACTCAAAAGCTACTTGCTTTGAAATATGTGGCATTCCTTAGACTAATGGTGTCGTAAATACCAAGTGTTAAATATCCTCTTAAAATGGAACCAACAAACACTACTTTTTTTTTTTTTCCTTATCACTGAATAGAAGACTCTGTCCCGAGGGGCTATTTGACTGCTACATATCTAGTCTCTAGTAACTCCTAATAGGACATAGCCTTACATGACATAGTACCACCTTTTTTAAGTTGATGGGAAATACTGTAATTCATAGTTATCTGAGGCAGGTTGATATACAGTCAGGACTTTAGTGGCCCTTAGATTCTGGTTTTAGAGCATGTCTGTTCCTCAGTATGTATACCTCTGCAACTTTTATTTATTAATTAATAATGATAATAAGAAGAAAATGTATGGACAGGTGATACAGCACTTATATAATAAAAGTAGCAGAATATCTGAAATGCCCTGTGAGTTGGTTTTTCTCCCTAGAAGTTGGATATAAGGAAGTATGTCTAACAGACATCAGTGAATACTTTTTTTTTTTTTTCGGTGGTACTGGGGATTGAACTCAGGGGCATTCTACCTCCAAGCTACTCTCCCAGTCCTATTTTATTATTTTTTTTGTTTTGAAAAAGGTCTAAGTTCAAAGGGCCTCACTAAGTTGCTGAGGCTGGCCTCAAACCTGCAATCATCTTGTCTCAGCCTCCCACATACTGAGATTACAAGCATGGGCTGTGAATACTTCTTTTAACCTGTGCAGGAAAAAAAAAAAAAAAAAATCCCCTTGTTTGGCTTATTTTTCAATCCAGGGTTTAAATTTTGTCAACCTTTATTAAAAGGGTAAATAAACCATTTTATAGATAACCAGACTACTCATAAATAACCAGAGGAGAAATGCCTAAGATGACTTTCTTCTTTCTCTGTCAGTACTATGTAATTTTTTGCTTCCAAGAAACATCATTTACAAAAGAGTTTAGTGTTTAAGATATCCACACCTCTACCCTAGAACAAAAATCAAGTAATAAAGAACACAAGCTATAAACTAGTGTTAATGCACATGCCCTATGTGCTCACACAATAGCATGACTAGTGTAATAGACAAGGTAACCAGAGAAGAAAGTGAGTGAGTGCTATTAATACCTGCATATCCTTTATGAAGATTCTTTTACATTATAAATACTATCTTTTTCATTTTTGTCAGTAATTATTTTTTATTTTTTATTTTTTGCAGTGCTGAGGATTGAACCTAGGGCCTCACACATATTTTTGACTATTTTTTTTATCATTCAACTAAAACAACCATTAATACACTTGATGAGTTTATATCCAGTTCTAAAGTATTTAGACACAATGCAAATAGTCAGTGTTTTTGTTTTGCTTTGTTTTCTTTTTCCTTCCTGCCGGTTTGACCAAAGTGGAATTTGTACTGCTGTACTTTGATTTAGTTGGTGCTAGATGCAGAGGCATTAAAGCTGAGTTGGTATGTGCCACTCATAACCCGCCTCTTCTGTTCTTCTGGGAAGATGACAGGGTGTTTTTACAGGATGCTAAAAAATATCTCGTTGTTTCCTAAGCTGCTGCTGCTGCTGCTGCTGCTGCTCCTCCTCCTCCTCCTCCTCCTCCTCCTCCTCCTCCTCCTCCTTCTTCTTCTTCTTCTCTCCCTCTCTCCCTTTCTTCCTCTTTCTCTCTCTCTCTTTCCCTCTCCCTCTCTTTTTCCCTTTCTCTCTCCTCTCCTCTTTTTATTTTCCTTCACTTCCTCTCACTTCCAGTTTCTTTCTTTCTTTTTTTTTTTTCTTTGCTTTCTAACTCCCACCTCCAGCCTCCCTTCATAGAGGCTGTTCTCTACTTATCCATAGTTACAATCTCATATCTGTTTACGCCTCTGTTCATTTGGAGCTTCTGGATGTTTCTGTGGATTTTTGTAAGGTACTTACATCTGTGTGACATGTGTTTTGTTATACATTCATGTAAGAATTGATTCTGAGGGTGCGCATCTGTGTGGGCGAGAATCTGGCAGAATATATGAATATCATATAGTTGAGTGTGAGGATGAAGGGTCATTGTGGAAATGTTTGTATACTCTTATAGCTCAGAATGAGGGCTGAGAATCTTTGCCATCATTCCATTTTATATTTGGGAAACAATAGTTTTCTAATTTGTTTGTTCTTACCCTACCTTTATTATCTGGCTTCACTCAGTAGTGCCAGGTTCGCATGGATGGGAGAAGTGAAAAATGTCAGTATGGAAATAATTCTAAACCAGTGAACCAGTGCTGGGCAGTGGGCATGTCCACCAGTGAGCCAGTTGGCACTGATCTGCACAGATACACATGCAGAAGAGCCACACCGAGATCTGAAGCAAGATCCTACATTTGTTATATTTCACCTCTTTGGCTTAGAGCAAATAGAACTAGAACTAATTCTGCCCTTATTTAGATAGCCAAAATAATTTGGCCTCAATGGCTTTTTTTCTGAAAAATGTGACTCAGTCTTATCTATGGCAGTTCACTCTTAGATTGAAAGAACTGTCATAAACAATATTTATGAGTATACAACCTAGTCATCAGCCTTGAAATATATTCACCATGTCCTGAGCCAGGATGGGAGACTGGCACCTCTGGGCTTCGGCTTCTAGTATGTTCTTTTTCCGGCAGCTTCCTCATGGTAGCCATTCCAGGAGGGGCCAAGGATCGAATTCATAGTATCTGGCTTGTATTTCATGAATAAATGAGTGCTTGCCAAGATCTCTTCCTCCCTCAACTTCCTGAGAAACCTTCTAATGGTTCCTAATGCCTGTTCCCACTCCTTATCAGCTGGTTGGCAAGAAAGGAGAAACATCCCAGCAGTTCTGAGCAAAAGAAAAATGGAGGGACATTGGGAGACGGCTGTAGGAGGCAGCCTGCTCTCCAGCGTTTTGCTCTCGGGACTGCCTGGTGGGAGGAGGGAGAGCATTATATATTTAGCAGCACCTTACATATTTGATGCTCAGGAAGAAAGTGTAAGGCGATGCCTGTCAGAGCAGTGAGGATCCTGAGTGTTGGAAGCGGCTGCCTGGGGTGACCCCCCCACCCTCCCATTTCCTCAGCTGGTGTGGTTAGTGGGCACTGACCGCTGTCTGGACAGTATTGTCTTTAACTGTCTGTTCTCAGTATCACACTGAGACACCTCCCCTGAGCTTTGCCTCCTGAAATTGCTACCCATCCTACCAAAAGGGAAACTGGGGGAACCAGAGACAGGAGAAGAAAGCAAGCTCAGCCTGCCTTAGAAGAAGAAGGCCCACACTTTAAAAAGTTGTGATGATTCCTTTGGCACATTGACTTATTTATATCTTTTGAGATGCAGGGAAGTTTCCTGTGAACCAAAGAGAAACAGCGGTTATTCCCCAGCGCCATGAAAACATCTTTTGTGTCACTTATAATCACAAGTCATTTCTGTGCTATCTGCTTTCCTTCCAGAGAACAGCTTCATCCTCCAAAAAAGAGGCTGATTTTAGAAGTACACTTTTCCTAACAAATTACAGGGTGGGGAAGGACAGCATTACATTTTTAAGAACAAAGATCAGGGGAGGAGGGGAGAAGGTGACAGCCGAGTATGTAGAACAGCCAAAAGACATTAGTGAGTATTCAGACTCTGAGCTGTGTAAATATCAAACAGCGGCTTCCAGACTTAGAGTTATTTGAGTAGAGTTAAGGAGGAAAAGGAGATTTCATGAATAAAATGTTTTGCCAAACTGAATGAGTCTTTTTACCATCATTTCTTATAAAGAGCCATTTTTTTACCTTGTGAAACAACTCATCAGACATCTGGTTTTTATCTTGGATTGTACACCCGTTGTTTCTTAATAAAAGTGATACATTTCCTGCAGGTGTTTCTAATCACCATTACCTTTCAAGTGCCTGTGTGCCGTGTCAAAGGCTCTCCAGTTTTTACCTTGTATAGCCGTGGTGGGACGTTTCACTACAAACCATTGTCAGTAGCCTGTCTTCCTAATGCCTCACAGCTGGATCGGTAAGAGGCCGCTTCTCCAGCTATAGGTCTGTTTCTGCTTCAGAAACTTAAAAGTGGATCAGCCTACGTTTGGAACTTCTCGAGGTTATGACAATCAGTTTCTGTAGCAAATCTCCAAACTGCTTTGCCATAATAGAAATACATTGACTTTCATAGTGCTGAGATGGCCAGGTCTCTTTATTATAATATACTGCTTTTACATAAACCTTAACACAAAAGCCACTCCCTAAGCAGTTTACTACACTTAATTTATTTTTAATCTTATTATACAGTAGTTCCCAAGTACAGAACACAAAAAGATTTTGCACTAAATATAGCATAATTAGAATTCATCTCTTTAAAAATTGCAGCACACTTTTATCAGAAGGACAGGGTGGATATTCTTAAGTGGCTTTGAGCTGGGAATTGCAAGCTAGAATGGTCTTGGTTCTGAAGCCTCCTCACTCTCAAGTCATGAAGCCACAGAGCATGTTGAACTCTTAAAACGTAGTGAAGCCAGGTGTGGTGGTGCATGCCTGTAATCCCAGTTCTTGGGAGGCTGAGACAGGATGATTGCAAATTCAAGTCCAGACTTGGCAATTTAGGAAGACCCTCAGCAACTTTGCGAGAACCTATTTCAAAATAAAACGGGCTAGCTGGGTGTGGTGGTGCATGTTTGTAATCCCAGTACTTGGGAGGCTGAAACAGAAGGATAGCAGGTTCATAGCCAGGCCCAGCAACCTGGTGAGGCTCTCTGCAATTTAGCGAGACCTTGTTTCAAAATAAGAAATGAAATGGGGCTGGGGGTGTAGTTCGGAGGTAGAATGCCCCTGATTTCAGTCCTCAGTACCACACAAAAAAGGGGGGGGGGCTAGGGATATATCTCAGAGGTAGAGAGCCCTAGGGTTCAATCCCCAGTAAATATTAGAAACTACAAACCTGAAAAAAGGTAATGAACCCTTTGAGAGATTATAGTTTAATACAACTTTAGCAGATTGTATAATCTCATCAGTGGAGCAGTCTAATACATGGTGCCCAGTGGTTCTGGTACCAGCAACAAAACATTTGCAGATAATGCAGCAGCATCTCCACCTAAGATCTCCCTCGTTAATAAGAGCTACAGGTGTATAGGTGGGTGTCAGCAAAGACTTGATTTCTTTCGCCCGTCTTAAATTCAGCATTCAACCAACCATCCAAAATGAGTACAGATCAATGAACTGAATGTGTGTTCATGTCAAAAATTGTCTTTAAAAAGAAAAACAAGCACATCTGGCTATGCAAATATTTGTTAATGATCAAAGCTTCTCAGTGATGTTCTTTATCTGCAAATTAATAAAATCATCTCATCATTAAAATTAAGTTATTTTAATGCCTGATTGTTTCTTAATCACTTCAAGGATCCAGCATATGGCCCCGTTATTACATATGACACCATTGTGCACAAATGCATTCTAAAGCTAAGCAAGCTTATGATTTTAATGACTGGGATTTATTATTTCCTATAATAGCTCTGAACGAAGTTTACTGCATAAACCCACTCCTTTCATGAAGGCGGCACATCTGGATCTGTTTTCCAGAATCTTTAACATTGTTAATGTTTCATTCCAGCAATAGAATAGAATAACATAGTAATAAATGTAAACATCTATTTGCCATGTGTGAGAAGCACTCACATTAACTTACCCCTCATGGATGCAAGGGAAGTATCCCTGATTTACAAACAAGGAAGCAGAGGCAATGTTGGATGCCAGCCAGCCAGGATTTGAACCTTTGTAGTCTAGTTCTAAAGTTGGCCTTGAATCAATGCATGATGCTCCCTCTAGAATCTCAGTAATGAGACTACCATCTTCCTTTGCTTCTCCCGGCTTGGTATCTGGATATAGGTCTCCATTTGCTAAATGCCATCACTGAGTCCTGTACCCGTCCGTGTGTGTGTGTGTGTGTGTGTGTGTGTGTGTGTGTGTGTGTGTTTTCCTGGGGATTGAAGCTAAGGGCACTCTACTTCCGCAGTACACCCCAAGCCTGATTGATTGATTGATTGCTCTTGGAATGGAACCCAGGGGCATTCTACCTCAGAGCTATACCTCCAGTCCTATTTTATTCTTTATTTTGAAACAGGATCTCACTAAGTTGCAAAGGGCCTCACAAGTTTGTGAGGCTGGCTGCAAACCTGCAATCCTCCTGCCTCAGCCCCCCAAGCACTGGGATTACAAGCATGTGCCACCATGCCTTTTTTTTTTTTTTTTTTTTTAACGGTCTCACTAAGTTGATGAAGCTAGCCTCAAACCTATGATCCTTCAGTCTCATCCTCCCAAGTTCTGGGATTACAGGCTTGGATCTGCCTTACCATGGTGGCATGTGCTCATATCCTATTTCCTCTCTAAGAAATATGATCTTAGTACAATCAAGAAGAAAACCCAGAAAATTGGTAGCAAATCAGAACTCTGAAACCATTGTGGTTGTTAAATGTTCTCATCAGAAACTATCCATTTTTTTTTTCCTGGTAATTGAAGCACACAACTTTCAGGTTAATCAACAATATCAAATGTACCATATAGAAAGAGGTAATTAAATCCCAAAGTCTTTATCAATGATTTGATTAAGCTGCTATAATTTACAGAATGCTTAATGTATGTGTTAACTGCTCTTTTAGTTTCTCCAAGTTCTGTCCCAGAAAGCATTTAAATTATGTTATCTCATCTACCTGGATAATTGCCGTCCCTGAATTATACCTTGGTAATAAACCTGTGTTCTACAAGGATCACTACAAGAGTGTTCAGTTCCAGTGATTCAGGGTCTTTGGCATGAATGGAGTTTCACCGTATCCGTTACCCACCACATCGCTCGTATCCCCCAGTCCAGTGTTACAGGATTGCTCAACTATTCTAGAAAACATTTGTCTCTGCAGATGTGTTTGCATGTGTAATCATGTCAGAAAATGAAAACTGTCAGCCCTTTTATACAAATTTTATTGGGATTATGTGTAACTGGATGTAATAGAAACCCAAGCTTAGTCACTTAACCTAGTCGTTTATTTTTCATAGGAGATAGGCAGACCAGAGTTGTGACTTCTTCTTAGTTACCGCTTCCAAATCTCACATTAGAGGAATTGATCTCACAACCCTGCTGACAAAGGTTATGAGAAATGTAGATTCTAAGACTCCCACACTCTCTGGCACAAGGGAGATATTAGATGAGAAAAATAGGGCTGAATTGCCAACAGATTTGCTCCTGTAGCTGGACTATTGAACAATAATATTTAACTTTTAGAAAATTACTAGTGTTTAAAAAGGCATGCTTCTGCCCAATAGGGTACTAAGGTTTGGGTGTGTCTCCTAAAGGCTCATGTGCTGGAATTTTGCTCCCTCGTATGGCAAAGGTGAGGTGGTGAAACCTAGGTGGGGCCTAGGGCATTGTGGGTACCACACATGAAGGGATTCTCGAAGTTCTCATGAAACATCAGTTAATAACCTTGAGAAGGACTTATTATAAATAAGACCAAGATGGCTCTTGGATATCTCTGGCATCCTGCCTCACCGTGTGATCCCTTTTGCTTGTGGCCAGTTCCCTTAAAGTTTCTCCACCATATTGTGACACAGCCAGGGGGCTCTTGCCAGCATGCTCGTGCTCCAGAACTGTGAGTTACATGAACCTCTTTTCCTTACAAAGTACCCAGTTTTAGGTATTTGTTGTAGCAACAGAAAACAGACTGATACATAAGTTTTGACTGTCCCTCATACAAGTGAACTTGCTATCATTTTTTCCCTAGGGACCCAATGTCCCTCAGTGACCACATCCATCTCTAATTCAGTTACAATTCCCCTTTCATACCCTATAAGCTACATCCAAAAATTAAGCTAGTCATACTTTTTTTTTTTTTTTCATAATGGGGATTCTACCTCTGAGCTACACCCCCTGCCCTATTTTTTTTAATTTTAAAACAGAGTCTTGCTAGTTACTGAGAGTCGCACTAAGTTGCTGAGGCTGATCTCCAACCTGTGATCCTCCTGTCTCAGCCTTCCAAGCATTGGGATTACAGGTGTGTACTACCATGCCTGATTCATACTTCTTATGTGAAATGGAAGGGGGGAAATAAGTTGCTGATGATAAAATCAATTTATTAGTGTTAAGGTACTACTATATTCATAATGCAAGGAGTAACACAGAGCTGTTGTTGTCCTCGGTTTAGCAAGCATTCATGAGGCCATTGTTGATCTCACTCCTCCCTCACTCTGTTCCCTGTATCTTCTGCCAGCCTTTCCAGTGGCCACAGGTCTTGCCCTTTGAAATGACCCACACTTTCATCCCCAAAGAGTCTGATCCTCTTCCTGCCTACCCTGGTGGTGCTAGCTTCACGTGCCAGCACTAAGAAAGCTCCTTGGGAATGCCTGAGTTTCAAATAATCCTTATCCTCAAGATGTAGCAGGAGCCAGGTGCGGTACACAGGCCTGTAATCCCAGCACTTGGGAGGCTGAGACAGGAGGATCACAGGTTCAAGGCCAGTCTCAGCAACTCAGCAAGGCCCTGCTTCAAAATAGAAAATAGGGCTGGGAGGGGGGGAGAGGGTAGCTCAGAGGTTGAGCGCCCTGGGTTCAATCCCCAGTAACACATACGCACACCCACACGCACAGGCACACACACAATGTAGCAGAAACCCTGTTTTCCATGGAGAGCCAGGAGCGATTCAGCGACAGCAGTACTCCTCTTCTTTGCCTGTTGCTTCTGTGGCCTCAGAAGGCAGGTGTGAAGAGATGACAGTCTCAATTCTTTTCCCAAAAGAGCCCTTGTTGCCTTCTTTGATGATGGCGGACCTCCCCTGGGAATTAAAACTTCTAGGCAAGTAGCATTTCAAGTTGTGTGGAAGCAAGACACCAAAATTTTCCCTGTGAGTTATTAGGGGCAATAGTGAGACGCCACTTGGCTTCCTCCTTCCAGTTCTTGGGCCCTTATTTTCTATTCAGGGGTGAAAAGGCCCTGTATATTGATTGCAGTTCAAGCAGGTACCGTACCTTGCAAGATGGCAAATTTTCATTGATCTTACAATCTGTCTACACTGAAAGGAAACAAAGCAAACCAGGACATGTCAGTTTACCTGGATCTTTTTTTTTTTTTCCTAGCTGCTACACAGTGACAAGTTCTCAGGTGTTTGTTCCTGGTTTAACTCAACTTGAATGGCAGGAAGGGAGCTGGACTAGTTTACTGTCTCTGACGCCTTTCTTAAACAGTGTTTTAATCCATGCAAATGGAATACACATACATTTGCAGTGTTTCTCCTGTGAATCCTAAAAGCTACTTTTTTTTCTTTTCCTTTTGAAGGCTCCTCAGCCTCCCCCCTTTCTTTGGTGAGCTCGTTTTTAATGTGTTAAATCTAGAAAAAGATGTTATCAAAAGGAGAAAAACAGGTGGAGAAGAAAGAGATGAAAACCCTCTTTGACAGTTCACTTCTGCTTTGCAGCTGGGTGAGCCGCAGCTTTGAATTGTGTTACCTCCCGCACCAAGCTAATTAATTCTCTTATTAAAAAAAAAAGAAAAGCCACGTCTCCTTCCTTCAATCAGTGTCAACAGCCAATTACAATCTTTCATCACCCAAAGTGTAATAACGCAAATGTTACCAAGGAAGAAAACAGTTGGACTGACAAGATTAGCGATTCGTTCCTTCCTTCTTAATCTTGTAAGTGCACGGCATGCAGCGGTTCACACAGTAATATACACCCAAGCTGGCTAGTGAATCACTCTAGAAAGGCCGTGTGTAAATTCCCCACCGTGTCATGTCTACGCTGGGCGTGGAAGCGTGTGTCCTCCTGGAGGAGACCCAGGATGAATTAAGATCACCTCTCCCGAGAGCTCCCTTCTCATCCGTTACTCACTGCAGAAGGTTGTTAATTATGCAAAGAGAGGCGGGCTTGGTAGCATACATAACCATGACTGGCTTTGAGGGGCAACAGAAAACCCGGGCAGCTGAAGTGACAGAAGGCATTTCACCATCGTGAAGATTGACACTTGCCGTCATCTGCCGGAAGACAAAGGGCTTCTTGCCTCGGGGGGTCACATATTTGTTGACATCATTTGGAACGCATCCCTCAAGTCATTGGATGCCCAATGTTGTTATCATCGGTGCTCAAGAATCACACACCCCACCACCCCAGAGGGTGTGAGTGCAACAGGCCCGTGTACATTTTGGACCACAGACAGGATTGTGAGGAGAATGACATGTATATTTGGCATAGTGGAATTGATGTAAAGAACTGCCTCCTGCCCCTGTTCTGCAGGCTGGCAGAGCTCTGGGACTCCCTGGGTCAGAACAAAAATCCAGAAGGCTTATGTGATGTTTTGAAAATGAATGAGGGCTTCTGAATTTCTGCCTGTTCTTAGTTATTGGAGTCTCGAAGCCTAGTGACCCTGTGACTCCAGCACTTGTCCCTGGAAGCATTGTCTGACATCTCCCTGGATGTGATACTGCCCAAACCCCTGGCTTACAAGGAGCACAAAGGACTAGAGTGCAGCAGATACAGGCTGGCAAAGGGCCAAGTGTGCATACCTGTAATCTTGGTACTTGGAAGGCTAAGACAGGAGGATCACAGGATTGAGACCAGCCTCATCAACTTAGCAATACTCTCAGCAACCTAGTGAGACCCTGTTTCAAAATAAAAAGGGCTGGGGGCATAACTTTGGAAGTAGAATGCCCCTAGGTTCAATCCCCAGTACGAGAGAGAGAGAGACAGAGACAGAGAGAGAGAGAGAGAGAGAGAGAGAGAGAGAGAGAGAGAAACAGAGAGACAGAGAGAGAAAGAGAGATTGATTTTATACTCAACGAAACACTGGCAGTTTAGACCTTGTTCTGTTGTATTGGGGTGGAGGGAGGAATGAGGGAGGGCTTGGTTCAAAGCTTTCTGTCCACCTAGCAGCACTGTTCTAGTCTCCAAGAGGATGTGCTACCATCACCACCACCTCCCCTCCGTCAAGGAGATGGGCTCCAGGTGGTCTGAAGGCTCTCTGCCTCTGCTGCTGCATCTACCTCCATTCCTTGACTCGAGACCCTGAAGGAGAATTTCTCCTCCGCCCTGGGTGATTGTAGACTCTCAGTCAATCTTAGAAGTTCTTATCAGAGAGTGATCACACTTTTTTTGGACCCCCTCTCTTGAGGTACCAGGAATACATTCCCAATTTTCATCATTTCTGCCAGGGCATCTCCAGGAGGCACTCACAGGAGTTGTCCAAAGAAGCAGGTGGAAGCTACTCCAAGTCCTCATGACAAGATGCCCTGCAACTCTGGAAGTGGCCACCACTGGAGCCATGCAGGGCGGTGCAGGAGCAGACCTCGGCAGACAGTGGACAATACAGCAGAATCAAAATCAGAATTTTTTTTTTTTTTGCAGTACTGGGGGCTGAACCCAGGGGCATTCTACCTACAAACTCCACTCCAGTCCTATTTTTTATTCTTTATTTTTGAAACAGGGTCTCACTAAGTTGTGGAGGGCCTCACTAAGTAGCTGAGGCTGGCCATGAACCCACATCCTCCAGTCTCAGCCTCCCAAGTACTGGGATTACAAGCGTGCGCCACCACGCCCGGCTCCAGAATATTTCTGAATGAAAACATGTCCTCAAATCCCCAAATCATCTTTAAGTTGCCTGAATGTAACCGTGGCAGGTAATTTATGGAAGACAACATGACCGAGCTCAGTCTGCTCTGTGCCTCATGCTTGACAAGATCCCACCAAGAGAGAATGAAAATCTATCTACTTCAAAACAAACAAAACCGCACACACTCTTCTGTGGATACTGCACATTGAAGCCAATTCCCACAGCCAAGGCATACAGCACACAAATATCCTTCATCGTGACAGGCTGCAGGCCTTCAAAGGACTGGTAAAAAAGTATGTTGTGTGTTTTTGTCATTTCCAGTACCCAGGACGCTCTTGGGAGATGAGACCGACCTTCTGTTTCACAAACTGGAAAGTATGATAAATGAAGTTTTAGAATACATGATCAATGACAAGGTATTGATAACGGGCTATGAAGGATTGAGCTTTCTTCTTATTTTTGAAGTGTGCTATTCTAATTAATTGTTGCATACCACAAGTCACAAACACTGAGCTAAGCTACAGAAATACCAAGCTGAAAAAATAGGATACTCATTTCAGGGCATTTGCAGTCTGGTGTGATCATTATACTTTTTGGTGATTCTCAGGACCCAGAGACAACTTCTGAGAACTATTGGCATATTTCTTTCCAGTTTTTTTCCTATGCCTCTATACTACAAGCCAAATTTAATATCATGCTAAATATATATATAGTTCTACATCCTGTTTTATTCTTTATATTGTTTTATATGCTCTTGTATGAACATCTTCATATTTATTTATTTATTTATTTATTTATATATATTTGCGGTACTGGGGATGGAACCTGGGGTCATTCTACCTCCGAGCTACAGCTCCAGCCCTATTTTTTATTCTTTATTTTGTAACAGGGTCTCACTAAGTTGTGGAGTGCCTCACTAAGCAGCTGAGGCTGGCCACGAACCCGGATCCTCCCGTCTCAGCCTCCCAAATGCTGGGATTACAAGCGTGCTCCACCACGCCCAGCTTTATCTTCATATTTAAATGTTTGCATTGATCATATTTCCTTCTTAGACTATATCCCTAAATTGGTCCACAGAGTATAAAGACATATTGAAACAGAATCCTCCTATAATTGACAACTTCTTGATAACTTGTTTTTTCCCATGCTATATTTCCTCATGCTGAGAGAAAAGGCTGATAGGCACCAAGGAAGCCATGACCGACAGGGACAGGTTCTCTGGCTATCTAAACCTGTATATGTAGCTGGGCATGGTGGCTCACACCTATAATTCCAGTACTTGGGAGGCTGAGACAGGATCGTAGGTTCGAGGCCAGCCTCAGTAACTTAGTGAGACCTTATTTCAAAACAAAAAAAGGACTGGAGTATAGCTCAGAGGTAGAATGCTTCTGGGTTCAATTCCCAGTAACACAAAATTGATCAATCAATCTGCATATGTATATTTTGTCCTCCTTGACACGTCTATTTTATTTTATTTGTGGTACGGGGGATGGAAGGCGGGGCATTCTATCTTTGAGCTATACCCCAGCCCTATTTTATCCTGTATTTTGAAACAGGGTTTTGGTAAATTGCAGAGGACCTCACAAGTTGCTGAGGCTGGCTGCAAACCTGTGATCCTCCTATCTTAGCCTCCCAAGTACTAGGATTATAGGCATGTGCCACCACACCTGGCACCATTTCTTTTTTAAAAGCTTCCCTTGCCCATGAGTTCTCTGAAGGTGGAGATTTGAAACGAGAAAGTTCTATCTTCCTTCAAAGCTGGTTTTGAATGAAACATATTTTCCTGCCGATTTGACTCTGAATGTCTGTGGAGCAGACCAGTGGCAGAACCTAGCCTCTTGCCCGGTGTGGTAGCAGTATTTCCCCTTAACAATGTGGCCAAATTCTTTCACGTTTGTCTTGTCAAGTGTTTGTTGGGCAAAAAGCTATGAGCCAGGAAAAGATGGTAGGCACTAGGGAGGCACTGGTCGGCAAAACCCACAGGGTCCCTGTTCTCACCAAACTTATCGTCAAGAACTTCCATCTCAGTATAAGAATTTTTGTAGATTTATTTATTTTGTGATATTGAGGGTTGAACCCAGGGGCATTTTTACCTCTGAGCTACATGCCCAACCCTTTTATTTTATTTTGAAACAGGGTCTCACTAAGTTGCTGAGGCTTGACTTGAACTTGCAATCCTCCTGTTTCAGCCTCCTAATTGCCAGGATTACAAGTGTTCACCACCACACCCAGCTATCTTTGTAGATTTAGAGTTACACTTCATTCAGAATTAAGAACGTTAGGTAAGGAAAAAATAAGAACAAAAAGAAAGCCCTGGCTTTCAGAATGCCACTTATGCAAACAACTCCAACAAACAAATGGTATTAAAATCTGCTAAGCACTATTGCAGCTGTCAAATGACCCATAAATTACACATTTAGTTCAGTTAGTTGGGGTTATGGAGGTATTTTAGAAAATGGTTTAACTACAAGTAGAATTCAAAGGGAGAAATAAAAAAATCATGATTTTATTTCCCAATTTAGAAATGAAAAGGAATAATTCACATGTCAAAGGGGTTGTCCATTTATTTTTTTCACAAAATTTCCTGGGAAAACTGCCCCAATGCTAGGAATGGGAAATTTTAAGAGGAAGAAAGAGACTCTTGGGAATTCTATATAATGTGATGGGATGAGCTAACACAGATGGGTTCTCCTCCTGTTCCAAATCTACAGATAGTCTGGAAAAAGTTTAACAAGATAGTCTGGAAAAAAGTATAACAAGGAAGGAAGGAAAGAAAAAAGGAATAAAATAAGGACACAAGTTAGAAGAACATATTCAAATACACGTAAGTAATAAAGCATTAATATCCAGCATTAATAAAAAATTCTTAAAATCACTAGGTGTGATGATGCACACCTGTAATCCCAGTACTTGGGAGGCTGAGACAGAGGATCACAGTTTTGAGGCCAGCCTCAGCAACTTAGCAAGACTCAACAACCTAGAGAGATCCTGTTTCAAAAAAACAAAAAATAAGAAGGGCTGGTGGTGTAGTTCAAAGGTAGAAAGCCCCTGGGTTCAATCCCCAGTACCACCAGCACCAAAAACAAAAACAAAAAAACTCTTCCAACAATAAGGAAATGACAACTGAATAAAAGAACAGTAAAAAGCATATGAAAGTATTTCACAGGAATAAAAAAACACTCAATGGCCATTAAATATGAAGGAATGCTCAACCTCATTAATAAATGGGGAAATTTGTCCTAAATTGAGAATAACATATCACATTGCATTCATCAGATTGGCCAAAATTGAAAATTTTAAAAATATCAAATGTGGATGAGAATTGTATCAACAAGAGCTCTTTATATATTACTGTCAAGTGCAAATTGGTAAAGCTGACTTGGAAAATATTTTGATGTCGTCTTTTAAGGCTGAAAACATGTCTGTCCTGAGGCCAGAATTCCTCTCCTGACTATAATGATAGAGATACCTTCACAGTGCCTCGTTGGACACATACAAGATTGTTCACAAGAGAATTGCTTGTTTTGCAAAAAATTGGAAAGACCAAAATTGCCATTGACAGGAACATGAAAAAATGGAAGAGTAATGAATGAACTACAGTTTCACCCATCAACAAAGATGAATCTCAGAAATATGTCAAATGTGAAAATCCATTCTCAGAAGACAACAGAATGATAGCATTTTCATAAAGCTCAAGAATTAGCAACATTAAGCACTATGTCCTAATAAGAAAGCACAAACCAGGTGTGGCGGTGCACGCCCGTGGCCAGGTCAGCCTCAGCAGCTTAGGCCCTCTGCAACTTATAAAAAAAAATAGAATAGGGCTGGGGGTGTAGTGTAGCTCAGAGGTAGAATGTCCCTGGGTTCATTCCTTGATATGGAAGGGAAGGAGGGAAGGGAGGGAGGAAGGAAGGGATTGAGTATCCCCTTGACATGCTCACCACAGACCTTGCTTCAAAGGCAAAAAAAAAAAGAGAAAGAAAATAAGGCTTGAGGTATAGATCAGAGGTAGAACATTTCTGAGTCCAAAAGCAAGAGAAAAAGAGAGAGGAGAAAAAAAGAGGGAAAGGGAGAGGGAGGGAGGGAAGGAGAAAGAAAGGAAGGAAGGAGGAAAGGAGGGAGGGAGGGAGGGAGGAAGGAAGGAAGGAAGGAAGGAAGGAAAAAGAAAACACAGGGTAATGGTAATCTGGAAATTCATAATTGTGGTTATCTCAACCTTCTTACATTCCTACAGCTTGCATTTCAATAGGGAGAGACAGAGTAAATGTGCTAAAAGGTTAAAACAAATAGTAGCCAGTAAAAAGTGCTTGGGAAACAAACAAGGCAGGGGAACAAGTCTGGGGTGGGGACAGGATCTGTAGACAAAGAGATTTTAAATAGAATGATGGGAGCCCAGACAGAACCGGGAGCGGGAGCCAGCACTGTGGTTACCTGGGGAGAGTTACCCAACTGTGCACACTCTCCTCAGTAGCTTAATTACACAGGTGAAGGTCAGTCTAGGGCGCTGTGCCTAGAACAAGCCAATACCTGTCACCTCACGTTACCTTGCCATGCCGGCTTTTCTTTTCTCTTCCTTCTTCTGGCTTTCTGAATCACTTACAGTATTGGTTGGGTCTGTAAGGACCTGCCCCAAGAACAAGCACATGTAATTATTCTTTAGGTAAACTTAGTGGCCCAGCAAAATCTTTATTTTGCAGAACTCAGATCAGGAATTTTGCTCTGCTTTGTAAGTGCGGCAAATTCAGGGAAAATGGATTAGATCGTTGTACCTAAGCTCAATGATCCAGTAAATATAAAATTTAAATATTCCACAGTGGTAATTGAGAATATTTTTTGCTTTACAATTGGTAGAAAGTACTGTTTCTTATAGGAGTTAGGGCATTAGAGACATGCATTAGGATAATGGAATTTTTCAAGAGAACCTTATAAACTAGGGTGAAAATTAGATTTGGGGTTTTAGTGGATGGGATTCTAATTTAACATGCTGTGGAATTCACCTCATCAAATTGCTAAACTAATCTCTCATGCCAACAACTGCCTGGGCTAATAAAAAACCTGCAGCTTTCCACATGCTAATAAATAAGAGAAAATATAAAACTGCAGACCTTTCTCCTCCTTAAATGCAAGCAAGTTGTATGTGACCTTAGAGGAGCCACTCAGATTTGATGGAGGCATTCTAATTAGTGGATCAAATTGCTCTCATTTTTCATAGTTCTTGTTCAACAAAACTTGCTGCATATGCTTTTTAAAACAGCGATAGCACAGGTTCAGCCCGGTGCTAGGCTGATTATTGTTCTAAGCAAT
>PVLC010003396.1:0-98078 GCA_004027655.1 Graphiurus murinus
AAAAAAAAAAAAAAAAAAAAAAAAAAGAGCTGGCTACTTAAACCTTTCCCCTGAAAAGCAGTAATCATAATAACTGTAATAATAGCTACAGTTTATTGAGCTTTACTATGTTCTAAGCGCTGTGCTAAAATCTTAAAATGGATCATGCCACTTAATCCTTATAACATTTCATTGAGGAAGGTATCATTGTTAGCCAATTTCCAAAAGAAGAAAATGATGACTTAAAGAAATATCTTGCCTAATGAGTTAGGAAACAGTGGAGCCAAGATGACAACCTGGGCAGTTTCAGTGAAGAAGGTAAGCCAATTTCCAAGAGAATAAAATGATGACTTAAAAAATATCTTGCCAGCCAGGCGTGGTGGCTCGTAATTCCAGCATTTGGGAGGTTGAGACCGGAGGATCCATGTTCGAGGCCAGCCTCAGCTACCTAGTGAGGCACTCCGAAACTTAGTGAGACTGTTTCAAAATAAAGGATAAAAAGTAGGGCCGGGGGTATAGCTCGGAGGTAGAATGCCCCTGAGTTCAATCCCCAGTACCACACACACACACACACACACACACACACAAAACATAAAAAATAATAATAATAAATAAATCTTGCCTAAGAAGTTAGGAGATAGGCCAAGGTTACAACTTGGGCAGTCTGACTTGGAACTTCTGCTCAGGGACCCTCCAGCCTTTTTTTTTTTTTTTGAAACAGGGCTCATTAAGTTGTGGAGGGCCCTCACTAAAGTTGTTCAAGCTGGCTGTGACCTGCAATTCTCTTGTCTCAGCTTCCCAAATACTGAGATTACAAGTGTGTGCTGCCATAAGTCACAGGATTCAAAGAACCCAAATATTAGTCCCTCTCTTTCATGTTTGTCTTTATAATGTAGTGTTAAAAAGTGGAAGTTAGCCAGGAGTGGTGGCACAAGCCTGTAATCCCAGTACTTGGGAGGCTGAGAAAGGAAGATTGCAGGTTCACGGACAGCCTCAGCAACTTAGTGAGACCCTGTTTCATAATAAAAAATAATATAGGGCTGAGTTGTAACTCAGAGGTAGAATACCTCTGGGTTCAATCTTTAGTACCATGGAGGAGAAAGTGGGGGGAGGAGTAGCCCAGATCTGGAAAGCTTGAACTTATTCCTAATTATTTTAGATATAATTGAGAACTACACTACTCCATAACGAGACATACTACTATGAATAGTTAAGTCAAGTTATCATATATTTATTGGTTATTAACAGCACAAGTTTTATGCTCCAAAAGAAAAATAAGATCCAGCAAAATGGTTACATTTCAATTTCTCTTAAAGACAAACTAAATTTAAGGAAGAACTGGCTATTCTCATTATTTCATTTTCAAATTATTGATATAAATTTACAAGAGAAATAACATTTTGCTCAACATCAAATAATCTGCAGAAAGTTTCTAAGACAGATACATTTCTTGCTCAATCTGCAGAAGTAACTGCTTTCTAACTGAAAGCATTTACATTTCTAGCTTTCTAAAGTAAGTATTAAAAGGAAAGTACAAAAAAAGATCTTTCAGCTTTTGAGTAGCTTAGTTACATATTTTCCGTCCCAACACTGTCTCAAACACAAAAGATACTTTCTAAAAACATGACAGAGTCTTCCTTCCAAACCAGTCAGTCGGATTCCAGGCTAACACTACGGGATTCTCTTGACACCATAAGTCGCATTAGTTGACTGTGGAATTTCTCAATCTTCTTTACATCTTGAGCTTGGTCTGTTTTATACATCAAACACTGTCAGAAATTTAAAAAGTACACATTAACCAAGTCAAACTAGATATTGGAAATGCAGAAAACACATAGTTGAGTAAAACACTGAGATACTTTCCTAATATTATTTTATTCCATTTTCTTTGCAGGTCATACTAAGGAAAGTCAATTCAAATTACCAAGCCTCCAGTAATTACATTCCTTAAGAACAGTATTTTTTTTTGGCACTACTGGGGATTGAACTCAGGGGCATTCTGCCTCTAGCATACACCCCCAGCCCTATTTCTTATTCTTTAGTTTGAAACGGAGTCTAAGTTGTGAAGGGCTTCTCCAAGTAGCTGAGGCTGGCCATGAACCTGTGATCCTCCTAAGCCTCCCAAGTACTGGGATTACAAGAGTGTGCTGCCATACCAGGCTTAAGAACAGTATTTTTAAATGCCACTCCTATGGCCAGGCGTGGTGGCGCACGGTTGTCATCCCGGCATTCGAGGGGCTGAGACCGGAGGATCTGGGTTCGAGGCCAGCCTCAGCTATCTAGTGAGGCACTCCGCAACTTTAGTGAGACCCTGTTTCACTATGGGGGCATAGCTCAGAGGTAGAATGCCCCTGAGTTCAATCCCCAGTACCACAAAAAAAAAAAAAAAAAAAAAAAAGCCACTCCTATGGATGACAAACTATGATTTCTACTAGAAACTTTTCAAAAAATGATCAATAAGTACTGTGTTACATCCTACTGTGGTTTAATGAGAAGAATTCAATTAGATATTCTCCTCTGGGATCTAGTTATAACTTAGTTATGTTGGAAAAAAGCATAGATATCTTAGGATCCTGTTTCCTATTTGTGAAATTATGGGTTATTTATTTTTTTTCGGTACTGGGGATTGAACTCAGGGACATTCTACCTCTGAGCTACACCCCCAGCCCTATTTTTTATTCTTTATTTTGAAACAGGGTCTCACTAAGTTGTGGAGTGCCTCACTAGGTAGTTGAACCTCACCTGGTAGCTAAACCCGGATCCTCCGGTCTCAGCCTCCCAAATGCTGGGATTACAAGTGTGCGCCACCACACCCGGCTCTAAATTATGGATTTAATGATAATTTTTTTTAAGTCTAGAATTCCCTGCTTATAGCTGAACAACTAAATCAAACCAGCTAAATCTCTCCAATCTTGATCTTCTGAAGGCATTTATTATAAATTTTAAGCCAAACCAAGACACTTAAGATCTGCTTAAGGTTGGACATAAAACCATTTGTTCAGCTGGGTGTGGCGGTACATGCTTGTAATTCAAGTACTTGGGAGGCTGAGACAGGAGGATCACAGGCTTGAAGTCGGTCTCAGCATCTCGGTGAGGATCTCAGCAACTTAGCAAGACCCTGTTTCCAAATAAAAAAATAAAACAGGAAGCCAGGTGCGAGGGCACATGCTTGTAATCCCAGTACTTGGGAGGCTGAGACAAGAGGATCGCAGGTTCAAAGTCAGCTATGGCAACTTAGCAAGGCTCTCAGCAACCTAGTGAGATCTTGTTTCCAAATAAGAAATAAAATCGGGCTGGGGGAAAGGGGATAGCTTGGAGGTAGAATGCCCCTGGGTTCCATCCCCAGTACAAAAAAAAATTGTTCTAAAAATCTTCCAAATGATCTCAATTTACTCAGCCTTTAAGTCACCCCCCCCCCTTTGGTGGTACTAGGGATTGAACCCAGGGGCATTCTATCTCCGAACTATACACCCAGCCCAATTGTGTTTATTTTAAAACAGGATCTCACTAGGTTGCAGAGGACTTGCCAAGTCACTGAGGCTGGCTGTGAATCTGTAATCCTCTTGTCTCAGCCTCCTCTAAGCACGGGGATTATAAGTATGCACCACCACATCTGGCTAAATCACCTAACTTTTTAAAAACTTTTATCCGCGCATTGTACAAATTTGTACGGTAATCTTGTCAAGATTTCATACTAGTCTCTAATCATTCAAATTTTTATTACAAATACTGTGAAAGAATACATTACATACTTTAGGATTTTAGGTCCATAAAGGCAATAATCAGAAAAAGTAATGCATACATTCAATTATTAAAAAATAAAGTTATATGATGATAATAAAATCTAAGACTGAATTTTCTTTTTCTTTCTTTTTTTTTTTTTTTTGCAGAAATGGGGATGGAACCTGAGGGCATTCTACCCCTGAGCTACAGCCCCAGCCCTATTTTTTAATTCTTTATTTTGAAACAGGGTTTAAGTTGCAGAGGGCCTCACTAAGCAGCTAGGCTGGCCTCGAACCCAGATGCTCCAGTCTCAGCATTCCATAAGACTGAATTTTCTGAAGGAATTAACAGCTATTAGAATTATGAGAGAAGTGTAACAAATTTTTCTTCTAAAGCGTCATTAGAGTATAGATTTTTAAGCCAGGCATGGTGGTGCACGCTTGTAATCTCAGTACTTGGGAGGCTGAAACAGGAGGATCTGGGTTCATGGCCAGCCTCAGCTACTTAGTGAGACCCTGTTTCAAAATAAAGGAAAAAAAAAAAAAAAAAAAATAGGGCTGGGGTGTAGCTCGGAGGCAGAATGCCCCTGGGCTCAATCCTCGTACCAAAAAGGAAAATATTTTTAGTTGGGCACGGTGGCATACACTTATAATCCTAGTACTTGGGAGGCTGAGTGAGACAGGAGGATTGCGGGTTTGCCACCTTGCCTCAGCTACTTAGTGAGGCCCTCCGCAACTTAGTGAGACTGTTTCAAAATAAAATAGGGCTGGGAGTGTAGCTTGGAGATAGAATGTCCCTGGGTTCAATCCCCAGTACTGCAAAACAAACAAACAAACAAACAAACAACAAAAAAAAGAAAGTAGGTTTTTCCTGTTGGGGTTATTTCATAAATATCCCACTTAGGAAGATGGTCTGATTGCATCTTTTTTGGTCCCTTCTAGATACAGACTAATTCTCAGTAGTTTTAAAAAAGGGAATAAAAGCTATTTCTCATATTTACATTCTATCACAGAAATCAGCAATGTTAAAGTTATTTGACATTGCTTAACATGGATCCTTAACTATGTTGAATCATTAATAAGGTCAAAAAGCTATCACTTGAAGGTAAAGCTTTTTGTATTAAAAATTTATTCTGTATACCCCCTCTTCCTCATTGGACATATCTGTTTCTCTTTAGCAGGTATACCTAACCACTGGACAGTCACAATTAAAATTTTTCTCGATGTGGAATGATAGGTAACTACATCTATTTTGTTTGCCTTCCATCAAAACAAAATTAGGTAAATAAACCATCACCATGGCATTTTACCCATGAGGAAACTGAGACCCAGAAAGCCAACGGTTTCCAAAGGCCAAAACGCTAGTAAATAGCTAAGCTAGGAGTCAGATCTCCTTTTTTTTTTTTTTTTTTTTGCAGTACTGGGGATTGAACCCAGGGGCATTCTACCGCTGAGCTACACCCCCAGCCCTATTTTTTATTCTTTATTTTGAAACAGGGTCTCACTAAGTTGTGGAGTGCATCACTAGGTAGCTGAGGCTGGTCTCGAACCTGGACCCTCCGATCTCAGCCTCCCAAATGCTGGGATTACAAGTGTGCGCCACCATACCCAGCTCCAGATCTTTTGAATCTATGTCTAGCAATGAACACCTCAACATTCTCTTCTTTTTTCACACTTCCAGTTACTTCGTTACTTCATCAGTTTGCCTAGTTATCAACAGACACTGGAAATACAGGTCAAAGTACTATTCATCCACCTTATTGTCATGAAGCTCGAAGTCTATTAAAGAGATTATGATATAGCTCAAAAAGAGCCAAAAAGAAACAAGAGATGAAGCAAACCTCTTGAGTTGGATTTTGAAAGATGATCAGCCTTGCCACATCAGGGATGGGGAGTGGGATTCAATATTGCAAAAGAAGAAAAAAATGTTCAAAAGCATAGAGGTCTAAGACAGAAGAGCATACTAAAAAGGAGCTCTTAAGAAATATAGAAGAGAGATCAGAGGAGATTTTTTTTTTTTTTTTGGTAGTCCTGGGGATTGAACCCAAGGGCATTCTACCTCTGAGCTATACCCCCAGCCTTATTTTATTTTTTAGTTTGAAACAAGGTCTAAGTTGCTGAGGCTAGCTTCAAACCTATAATCCTCCTGTCTCAGCCTCCCAAGCACTGGATTACACTCGTGCACCACCACGCCCGGATTATTAAGATGGGATATGAGGGTGGAATTTAAAGGTTTTTAAATAGCTGGAGAGCTTGGTATGGTGGTGCACGCTTGTAATCCCAGTACTTGGCAGACTGAGACAAGAGGATTGCAGGTCCAAGGCCAGCCTCAACAACTTAGTCAACTTTGTGAGACCCTGTTTCAAAATAAATAACAAAAAATAGAGCTGGGAGTATAGCTCGGGAGTAGAGTGCACCTGGGTTCAATCTCCAGCACAAAAAAACCCCACCAAAAACCAAAAAACAGCTAGGCGTGGTGGCACCTGCCTGTAATTCCAGTACTTGCAAGGTTGAGACAAGAGGATTGCAAGTTCAAGGCCTGCCTCAGCAACTTAGACTCTTTTTCAAAATAAACAGGGAAAGGAAGAAACCAAACATGATCCCCAGGTATCTAACAGGTAGAAGACAATGCAACTAAAGGTAGAAAGAGAAGATGGAGGCAGATAGAAGAAAACTGATCAACTCCACTCCAGACAGGCAACTTTGAGAGCGAGATAAAGATATCTGACTTAAGAGTTAAGATATCAGAAGAAAAACAGAAACTAAACATACGTACAAATCTGCAAGTAGATAAAGAAACAAGAAGCATCAAATTCAACAAAATGGATTGCTCCAGAAGTAGTGGTATGAAAAAACAACCAAGGACAGAATCCTGGGGAAACAAATATTTACAGGGGCACAAAGAAGTAATTAGCAAAGAATGGAAACATGGAAATAGAAAGCCAAGATAAAATGGAGCCCCAAGTGCCAAAAATAATTATTTCTATGAGAGTGGTCTTTGTATCTTAAGTGGCAAGATTATGCAAAATATGAACTGATGAGACAGTGGTTTGAAAATTAAGGTCCTGCTGCTGAGCTTTCACCAAGAGTAATGTGGGTGGAATACTGCAGGTAGAAACCAGGTGATAGAGGGCCAAGGAATGGATAGGATTCCAGGAAATAACAAGAGTGAACACACCAGGGGAGGATAGATACAACAACAAAGTCTTTAGCTTGTACTAAAATATATTGCTTACTACTGTGTGTGTGTGTTTTGCTGTGGATTGAACTCAGAGTCTCATGCACGTCAGGAAAGTGATCTACTGTTGAACTATAGCTCTAGCCCCACTGTTACTTCTCACACAAGAAAAAAGGAAATCTTTACTCCATTATATACAGTTTTGGTCTCTACATTCCTTTTGCTTAAGGTATGAAGAGAGCACTTGTTAAGCCACACTTGGCATACTGCATTAATGAAGCAAGTTATTTCCTGAGCGTCTATAAAAGTAGCTTCTAGAATGAGGTTCTTCATTTTGGAATGAAATGCAAAATAATCATCCTAATTGGTAATCTACATAAATTGTATGTAAATAATTCCAAACAAATGATCAACTCAAATATGAAAGTATATAACAAATAAAAATGTATACTTACAACGGAATCATCTGTTACTTTAACACACAAATTCCCATCAGAATGCCTGTATTTAAGAACTACACGGACCTGAAATAAAAACATGTACTTAGAAACAGTAAAAGACAGATGACATTTCTCATAAATAATTTGGAGGTATATTCCCAAAACATCTAAAGACACATTTACTATAATCTTATCATTATAAAAAAATTTTTTTTTAGTTCATTCCTAGTGTTACTTTATTCCTTTTTATTTTTTGTTTGGAAACAGGGTCTCACTAGGTTGCTGAGGCTGCTCTTGAAACTGCAATCCTCCTGTTTCAGCCTCCCAAGTACCAAGATTACAAGCATACGCCACCACACCTGGCCTATATTTTTAAAAAGACTTAAACGTTATAAGTTTAAATCTTTTCTTACATTTGCAGCCAGTTTGAAGAGATGTACTGAAAATTCTCTAAACACATCCATATCAAGGAAATGTCTGAGACTAAAAGGCAGTTTGGCACTTTTCACTAGGAAGAATATATACTAGCACATCTAGCTACAGAGGAATGACAGGAAAAGGAGGAAAATGAATGGGGGGGTTGATTAAATTAATTCTCAGGGCGCAATGCTGCAGTCCAGTTCAGTTTCCACTTTTCCACCACTCTGGAGAGGTAGATTCAGACTAGTCAGCAAAATTATGTTTTTATCATAAAGGTGCAATATGATGATTATTGCCTAAAAGAATTCTGCCTTGAAGTCTCTTATCAAAAACCTTTTCAAAAAACAAGAATACTCCTATATTGAATGCCTTACTACATGTTTTTTGTTGTCCAGTATTCTACCACTAAGTAGCCAAGCCATCATTCAGATTAGTAAGAAACTATCCAATAACTTCCCTGTGAGCATTTTTTTTTCTTTTAATGATGAATGCAAATATAGTGTATTGCAGCAGAATCAGCTTTTACTAATTACCAGTGGAATTCTTGTTTAGTTAGCTGCTTTAAATATTGCAAGAATTTATAAGCCAAAAAAAAGAACAGTTTCAAAATGGTTACAATGCAGCATCAGAAGCCTCAAGACAGTTCTGGAAATCAAACAAAAAATGGCTAATACAGCTGTAATTTACAGATTTTTCCCAGTTCATTTTACTTACTGATCATTTACAAATCTCACATAGTAAAACTTGAGCCCAGTTTTCTGAGATTAACTGCTTCCCGTTTTCTTTCTTCTCCATCTCCAAAGAGTATATTCACAACACACTGATTCACTGTACCCTCCAATAACACCAGCTCCTTAGAAGATGGGCTGAATCTTACCTTTGTGTTTCCCAGAGTCTAATCGACTTAGTGAGAGGGGAATGGAATGTTAGATGGGAAATGAAACTGTTTGCAAACATTTATGTAAGTGCAATTTACTAAAGGTCTCAAGTTCTCAAAAAGCCTCTGACCCTCAAAAGATTAAGAACGCCTATTATTCTGGAGAGCATAGGTGCTTCCAAATTGGGATCTTTCAAGAACACCAGAACAATAGTAGAAAATCGTCATCACCATTTTATACAGATGGGGTACCCTGACGTCTCGGTACTGGAAATGGGAACCCAAACACCTTACGGACAGAAAGCCGAAGCTGTAGGGCGCCAGTAAAACAAACCGAAGCCATAGGTGAACTCCAGGGATTCGAAACGGGGGTATCTACTGTCGCGTAGGTTAGAAATGAAACGACCCTGTTTAGTTACCAGGACCTCACCGGGCCACCGGGTGGCGGATGACGGGGTCAGCAGGCACAGTTCGGCTTGGCGAATTCCATCTCTGCTCACTCCCAGCGCTTTCTGGGAGCAGTAAACAAGCTCCAAGGCCCAGCAGGAACGACACTGCCCTGGGTTTGGGGCCCGGGATGGCGGGCCCGCCAGCAACGTACCTTCATGGGGTCGGCGAGATAGAGCTTCTCCGCGGCGCGGCTGAACTCCTCCCAGGTCTGGTACTGCGGCATGATGGCCCGGGGCTGGCAGGAGCTGAAAGGCTAGGCCGCGGGACTCGAGGCAGCGACAAGCAGCCCACCTTCCTTTCCGCAGTACGCAGCCGCCGACAAACGCAGAAGTCCCGAACGCCCGAAGATGGTGGCGCCTCCTCGCACCAACGTCTCGCCCCATTGGACAGTACTGATTCCACTTGTCCAATGGGCAGCCGCGTCGGCCCCGACGAAGGGGCGGAGCCCCGAGCGAAGGGCTCTGGGAGCGGGCCGAGAGAAGTCGAGATCCGGGCGATGGATGGTAGCTGCCACCGCGCCCCCTGCAGGCGTGGAGGAGCGCCGTCTGTCCTGCTGCTGCCTGGGCTAGACTATGTTGGTAAAGCCCAGCCAGGTTCCTTCAATTAAGAAGAACGCTTTGTGATAGATGCAGGGTAAAAGCTCTATCCGAGCCAGGCGTGGTGGCTTACGCTTGTAATCCAAGTACTTGGGAGGCTAAGACAGGAGGATCGCAGGTTCGCGGCCAGCCTCAGCTACTTAGGGCCTCCACAAATAATGAAAAATAGGGCTGGGGGTGTAGCTTAGAGGTAGAATGCCCCTGGGTTCAATTTCCAATAGCGGGGAAAAAAAAAAAAAAAAGATCTAGCCGTCTCAGAGCCCGTGAAGGAAGGGGATATAACAGGGGTGCAAAGAAAAACTTTCTATGGTAGACATTTATGGTCAGTGGAGCGCAAAAAAAATGATCGCTTTTGGGCAGAGGAGGAGGCTCATAGAGGTGATGCAAGCTGGGCAAGGAGGGGCAGGATATCTGGGCCCATTTTAGATCCACAGTGTACTTAATATGACTGATGTTTAAGGGGTTGGGGGAAGAGAACAAGCAAGGGGAGAAGCCATATCATCTCATAGTAGGATAAGACATCTGAACTTTGAGCCAGGCATGGTGGCACATGGCTGTGATCCCAGTACTTGGGAAGCTGAGACAGGAGGATCACAGGTTGGAGGCCAGACTCAGCAACTTAGTGAGGCTCTCACAACTTAGCGAGACCCTGTTTCAAAACAAAAAATAAAAAAGGTTGGGGTTGGGTGTGTAGAATGCCCCTGAGTTCAACCTGTAGTACAAAAAAAAAAAAAAAAAAAAAAAAAAAAAAAAAAAAAAAAAAAAAAAAAAAAAAAAAAAAAAAAAAAAAAGAAAAGAGAGAGAGAGAAGAAAAGAAAAAGAAAATTATTGAACTTTGCCCTTCAGACAATTAGAGACATAGAAAGGGTACTTTTTAAAAATAAAGTTTATTGAGGAATATTCTACATACAAAAACCCACCAATTTTAAGCATGTAGTTTGATGCATTTTGACAAATATATATACCCACATGTTCGATACCACAATCAAAATATGGAACACTTCATCTCCAGAAAGTTTCCTCATTCAGTCCCCCTAGTCTCACAGATATGTTTTCTGTTACTATAGACTAGTTTTTCCTGTCCAATGAAGGTCTTTAAGCAGATTTTTTTTCTTTGAGATGAGAACTTGCATTGTTGCCCAGGCTAGCCTTGAATTCATGGGCTCACGCAATCTTCCTGCCTCAGCCTACTGAGTAGCTGGGACTACAAGTATGTACCAAAACCCCTGGCTAGTTTTGCATTTTATAGCGCTGCAGCTGTACATTGAGACTGAATACATTGAGGTGGAGCAAGCCTGAAGGCAGAGACGCTTATAAGACGCTACTGCAGGGATAGAGGCACAAGAGACCATGCATTTGAATTAAGGCACAAGCTTAAGGATGGAGAAGATACAGATTTGAGATTTACCTGGCAGATGATTGGATGTGGGGTATGCAGGAAAGGAAATAGAGGATGCATCCCAGGCCAATGGGGGTGATGGTGCCATTGGCGATATAGGGGCAAAGGAAGAACAGGTTTAGGGGATATCACATTAGGAAAAACAATGAGTTCACTTCTGAGATTGATGAGCATGACATTTCTTTGGGACACCCAGGTGGAGATGTCTGGTAGCTTAGCTGGGAGTCTTGATCTGATCTGAAAGGCCAGGAATGGTTTCATGTATGATAGGTCTGAGTTGAGCCTTCTTGGAGAGAGGACGCAGCACAAGAGGGGTAAGGACATACCCTGGGAATGGTCACAGGTGCAAAGATTTAGAGAGAGGGCATACACTTTACTAAGGGGGCTGAAGAGATTACAGGGGAGGTAAAAGGAGACTAGGAGTGTTTGGGGAGTGAGGGATAGAGAGGGTTTTGGAGAGGAAGCAGTCAGTTATGTCAGATGGCAGATAGGGTGTAAGTACAGGGAGAACCAAAATGAATCGACTATTGCTATTGGGGTCAAGGGAGCCTCGGTTGGGCTGCAGTGTAGGGTGGACCTGACTATAGGAGGCTGAAGAGGTAGGAAAGTGATGGCTGCTGCTTTATACTGTTCCCTGTAAGAGTTTTATCATGAACGCAAGAGTTAGGAAGATGCCAAGGGGATAGCAGGTAAAGAATGTTATGTTTCAGTATGGATTCTGTGCTTATTTATAACTTTCAGAGAAGGACTCAGGAAAGATGGAGAGATGGAAAATGTAAAGAGGAAAGCACGATCTCAAGGGGAAATCTGAAAGGGAAGAGCAAAGGCCCAGATGAGCAAAGAAGGCTCACTATTGCCTTTAGGTGGTGGGGAAGGAAAAGAGGGGTGAGGGTGTATGTGAAATTGTAGATACAGGGGCAAGAAAGTATGATTTCTTTTTCTTTTCTTTTTTTTTTTTTTTTTTGGCGGTACTGGGGATTGAACTCAGGGGCATTCTACCTCCGAGCTATACCCCCAACCCCATTTTTTATTCTTTATTTTGAAACCGAGTCTCACTAAGTTGCGGAGTGCCTCACTAGGTAGCTGAGGCTGGCCGCGAACCCGGATCCTCCGGTCTCAGCCTCCCAAATGCTGGGATTACAAGCGTGCGCCACCACGCCCGGCTGATTTCTTTTTCATCTAAGAGGCATGAACGTTTCCTGAACTGGGAGGGCAAAAGTGGATTTGGAACCTTACAGAGAAGATTCAGAACAGCCATTGTAATTGAGATGTAACATATGAAGCAATCTCCACGTGTAGGTTAAGCTGCACCCAGAGTGGTCAGCTTTTGGATTGTAGCAGTGAGGATGCTGTCTGAAATACATAGTGAGGAAAGATTAAGGAAGTCCATAGAACCTTCAAAGCAGTGTGTCAAGCAGAACTGAAAGCCCACTGAAATAGGAGGTCTTACTCTGGGGTCTGTCTCCAGCACCACCCAGAAGCCTGGGTCTCAGAGTGGAGAAGGCAGATATTAGGGATTTTTAGGGTAAATGAAGAGGAAAGACAAAGTGTCAAGAATGTTGACAGTACTGCCAAAAGAGTGGTTGAAATGATAAATTATGGTATCCATACTAGAGAGGTGACAATTAGAGCAAAAGAGAAAGGTGAACAGGGTGTGGTGGTGCACACCTGTAAGCTCCATTATTTGGGAGGCTAAGACAGGAGAATCAGAGGTTCAAAGCCAACCTTAGTAATATAGCAGTGAGGTAAAATAGAAGGAATAAAATTTAGGCAGAAAGGAGATGGATCAGAGAGGAAAGGAAAATCTGGAAAGTTCATAATCTCTAACTACACCCTATAGAGTGTGTCCAGTCTTGGGCAAAAGCCTTAGTGAGCCCACACCCTTAATCTCAATGGCCCCTCTCCCCACCTGAGATTCCTAAGGTGATTAAATCCTGAGAGCATAGTTTTTTTTTCAGAGCTCTATTTCTCTCTCAATAAGAAAGTCCCACCTATTGTAAGAAGGACCTACCTAAAAAAAATTGTCACATTTTTTAAGACGCCAAGGGTGGGGGACCAACACCCATGCTTCCCCAGGTTCCCCATTCCCTGCCCTGTACCCCTGAGCCAGCCCCTCTCCAGGTGTGATATAAAAAGGATGGGGAGAGACCATGCACTCTCTCTCCCAGCTGCGACCCTGAGGACTTCTGAGGTGACCTGTGTTGTTTCTCCTGTGCACCTGTGCATTTCCCTTAAAATAAACTTCTGCCTTTGTCCCTATCTGGTGCATGTTGAAATTCTTTTCACCACAGAGGCCAAGAACCCACAAGAAATATCGTGACCCATGACAGCAAGGCCCTCAGCAACTTAGTGAGACCCTGTTTCAAATTAAAGTATAAAATAGGGCTGGGGGTGTAGCTCTGAGGTAGAATGTCCCTGGGTTAAATCCCAAGTAACACACACACACACCCACACACACACACACACACACACACGAGAAGGGGAGTTAAGGTCCCAGGTTTCAGGGAAATTTGAAGCCAAAAGAAGCTGAAGATATAGTCAGATTGAATATGGGGGTTTAACATTTCAGCAGAGCAATGGTTCCTGGTGAGACTGGGTTGTTGTTTGTTTAAGTCACTTAAGAAACTGGATATGGTGGGGCATGCTTGTAATTTCAGTACTTGGGAGGCTGAGACAGGAGGATCGCAGGTTCAAGGACAGCCTCAGTTACTTAGGTCCTCTGCAACTTGTTTCAAAATTAATATATATATATATATATATATATATATATATATATATATATATGGGGTTGGGGGTGTGGTTAGGAGGTAGAACATCCCTGAGTTCATTCCCCAGTAACGCACGAGTGTGCACGAGCACACACACACAACACTTATGAATAAGAAAGGAGATAAGATGAAGAAGACAGCAGTGGGCCAGGTTCTCAAATCCTCAGTTCATGAGAATCACAGGTTGTGGGGGCGGGGCTGTGCATTGAAAGTGTGAGTAGAGGCCAAAGACAGGGTCAGGTGGAATGACCTCTTGGGAGAAGGAGTTTTTGCCAGGTGAAAATGATGGGAAGTTAAGATGATGCCAGCTTTGTCTTCTGTCTCCATACAAACATAAAAGAGCAATTTCTATTCAATTCAGCAAAAAATGTATGAAGGGCACACCCTGGCAAAGACCTGGAGCTGTATCAAACATTGAAGACAGACCTGTCCCTGTCACATAGTGCTCACAGCTCACAGGGAGGGTGACAGTAAAAATCCGATTTCCATGTGAAGTCCCATGCTGTGAGTGGCAAAATCTCCCAGCTTATCCCAGCCAGGCCCCTAACAAGGGAAAGACATGAAGATAAGAGACATGTTTCCAGCTGCACTTGGGAGCATTCTGTAAACTTGGTTATTCCTTTCCAGCTGTGGAGATAGGGCTTCCCAAAGGCTACCAGAGAGTGTCCTTTATAAATTGTTCACACAGGCTTAATGTTAGAAAAAAGAAATCCCTTTCATTCCCCCATTGGGAAAAGCAAGGCCTCTGTACCCTTTGAGGTTATCCTTTCTGCTTTATTTTCACACACTTCTCTCATTTGAGTCTTAACTCTGTTGGGGTATTCCTTATCATAATTCCAAAAATCTAAAAAAGCTCAAGAAAGTAAAAGTATCTTGGTAAGTCCCTTGGTGGAAATTTGGCCTGACCTTAAAGTCTATTTGTCCAATGTGGTGTGTGTGGCTACAAGGTGGAGCCCAGACTCTGCTGGTGGGATTATGTAATATATGGCACATGCACCATCTTACCTTTCTAGAATCCAACAAGCTGGAAAATTTTTAGCCACTCGTGTACTTTATTTGACCATCGGGAATTTAATCACAGATCTTTTATAGGCCATTCATTGTGCTGGACAAAATGTTTTGATTTGTTTTGTTTTTGGGCACTGGGGATTGAACCCAGGCTCATTTTACCTTTGAGCTACACCCCCAGCCCTATTTTATTCTTTTTTTTTTTTTTTTTGCGGTACTGGGGATTGAACTCAGGGGCATTCTACCTCTGAGCTATACCCGAGCCTTATTTTTTATTCTTTATTTTGAAACCGAGTCTCACTAAGTTGTGGAGTGCCTCACTAGGTAGCTGAGGCTGACCTCGAACCCGGATCCTCCGGTCTCAGCCTCCCGAATGCTGGGATTACAAACGTGCGCCACCACGCCCAGCTCCTATTTTATTCTTTTGTTTTGAAACAGGGTCTCACTAAGTTGCCGAGGACCTCACTAATTTGCTGAGGCTGGCTTTGAACCTGTGATCCTCCTGTCTCAGCCTCCCAAGTACTGGGATTACAGATATGCACCACCACAGCCGGTTTAGGCAAAGTGTTTTACAAGCTAATAAGATCAGGAACAGAGACAGTAAGGTAAGTTCACAAATACTTATACATGAAGACAGAAGGCATGTCACAGCAAGGGAGAAAGCCATCTAACCCCTGAGATTTGGCAGCACCTGTGTTTGCTTTCTTTCTATTTATCTCCAGTTCCAAATCTTTTACCAAAGGACTGCAGTTAGGCAAGAGGAAGAAAGAGGGGGGGGTAGTTCTTTTTAAGATTTTGGAGGTGAAATGGGTGTGGTAGCACGTGCCTGTAATCCCAGTACTTGGGAGGCTGACAAAGGAGGATCGAAAGTTTGAAGCCACCCTCTATTAATGTAGCAAGACCCTCAGCAACTTAGCAAGACCCTGTTTCAAACTAAAAAATAAAAAAGGGTTGGGGGTGTAGCTCAGAAGTAGAATGCCCCTGGGCTCAATCCCCAGTACTCCCCCATAAAAAAAATTTTGGAAGTAATGTATCTCTGTGGCAGAGCACTTGCCTTGCATGCGCCAGACCCTGTAATGTTGCAAACATTTTTTTAAAAATAATTGAGAGGAATAACTGGTTTTGAACTCTTCTTTTGCTTGAACCCTTTTGTCTCTCTGTTTTCCTGAGTTGTCTTCTAAAATTAGCACTGTAGCTGTTCTAGACTGAGAACAGGTGCAGGTCCTTCAATGGATTCTTCCATTAATGATCATGATAATAGTGCCCAAAGTGCAGCTGGCATGCCAGAAATATATGTCGCTGTGTTTATTTTCTCACATTCAATATTTATCCAACCCTCTATGTGCCAGAAGTCAAAGAAGACCTTGTTCTTCTCGTACCTTCCCAGGTTTCATGGAGTCAATGCAAGGCAGTCAGGGTAAAACAAACCTACTAAAAGAAGCCAAGGGAGAAACCGGTTTGCCCAGGACTTGTGTCCCAAATAGGGAGGGAAAGAAACCTGAGCGAGTCCTGACACCAGCGAGGGGCTCAGGGCAGCTCTGGCTCTGTGTCCAGTGGAGGGCAGTGGTGTGCAGACAGTCACACGGAGACCAATGTCCTTGAGGGCGGAGCAGCCTGGGCCCCACTCAGCACACACACGGCTCAGCGAGGAAGGTGCTGGTGTGCTGCTTACCTGTGCTCAATCATATCCCTTCCTGTCGTGAGGGAGCCTCAGCTTTCACTTGATTGCCAGGAATTTCCAATCTAGTTGAATTAATTAATCATTTACTGAACACTACCTATTCCGGGTCTGTTACCCTGCTGCAGTGGATATAGAGATGTGCACCAGATGCTTACACAGGAGGAGGCTGCTGTCAGGCAAATTCACAAAGCCCGAAACGTAAGCAGGAACAAGCCCTGACGGAGTGTCTACCCAAAGAGGGCGCAGCATCCTGGGGTTCCAAAGAGGGCTGTGCCTTTCCTGCCTTCGCAGGTGTCGGGGGAGTCAGGAGGTAAACCAATCACAAGATAGGACAATATAAAGTGTCACTGTATGTATGAAGTCCTGAACCTGGACCTGCGTTCAATACTCCCTGGACTTATTATTATTATTTTGTGGTGGTGCTGGGCATTAAACCCAGAGCTTCTACCTCCAAGCTTCACACCCAGCCCTTTTAATTTTTTTTTTTTTTTTTTTTTTTTTTATCTTGAAACAGAGTCTCTCTAAGTTGCTGAGAGTCTTGTTAAGTTGCTGAGGCTGGTCTCAAATCTATGATCCTCCTGTCTCAGCCTCTCAAGTACTGGGACTACAGGTGTTTGGCACCACGCCTGGCTGTGTGTGTGTGTGTGTGTGTGTGTGTGTGTGTGTGTGTGTGAGACACTGGAAATTGAACCCAAGGATATTCTACCCCTGAGCTATACTCCTGGTCTGACTCTATTTTTTATTTTTCTTGCTAAGTTGCTGAGGATCTTACTAAATTGCTGAGGCTGGCCTCAAACCTGCGATCCTCCTGTCTCAGCTTCCCAAGTACTGGAATTACAGGCACTACCCTGGATTGTGTGTGTGTGTGTGTGTGTGTGTGTGTGTGTGTGTGTGTGTGTGTGGTGTTCAAGATTGAATCCCTGGTTTCTAGCATACTAGGGAAGTGTTCAGTCGCTGAGCCACACTCCCAGCCTATCACTCCCCTGTTGTAATCAGAATCCTGGAGCTGCTCAGGGAACCTAAAGTTTGCCTTGAAGCTGGGAACAGGAAAGGTGAGGAACATTAGACAGGGCAAAAAGTCAAGCTGAGAAATAAAGCCCCTGTGTGTGTGTGGGGGGGCAGGCTCAGGAGCCTGGGGAACAAAGACTGTACTAGCACTGCCACCCAAGGTCAAAGGCTCCCCCAGGGACATCTCAGAGTCCCTGGAGGCGGTTTCTCCGTGTCCCAGTTGCAACCGCTCCAAGAATGCTGACATTTCCATACCTTGGGCAGGTAATGATCCCTGTAAGTGAAACAGATTCTAAGCAGAACCAACACACCTTAAAAAAACAACGGGAGAAGAAAGCCTTGGTGCTTTTCCCAAGGGTGTTGAGAGAGAACAGGCTCCAGTTGGACCTTGGGGGTGGGAAAGGCCACCCTCAATGCTGCCTCCTCTGGGGAGAAGTGGGGTCAGGCCAGGTCACCTGCTGCCCAACCTCTGTGGCTGGCTGTTCCAGAGACCAGAGGCCAAAGGCAGTCAGGGGCACTGAGATTCCTGGGGCACTGGGCCTGCAGGTCTCATCTGAAACTGATTAAAATGAAATACAAACCCAAGTAACTGGAAGAAAAGGTCAGGATTTTGCCCCCGCCTGTTCCCCTCCGTCCCTCCCCTCTTTCTCAGCACACCGCTCTCTGGCCTGGGTCCCATCGTGGCTCTGGTTTCCCCTTCCCCCAGGCAGCCCCACACTGCCCAGAAACCCCGCAGAATGGCCCCATTGTAGACCAGACCAACCAAAATAGCAGCATTTTCTGTCTCTGCCTTAGGGAGATTCACTTGAAACCCCAAAGTCCCACATGTGGATGACAATGGGAGTTGTTGTTGCACATTAGTGATCCTGGACTAGATGAGAGGCAGGTAGTCGGACCGCAGCCAGCGAGGTGGGTCGGGCTGCGGAGGGAGAGAACAATTGCACAGTCACTCCATTAACCCAATTAGCAAACTCTGGCAGGAATTCTGTTCACCGCCCAAGAAGCACAAGGTAGGGAAGCTGGGAATAGGGGAATATGAACTGGTGTGTGTGTGGAGGGCGGGGGCTGATGCGGGAGAGAGGGATTGCTATTGTGATGAAAGGCTAGGAGTAAAACTTCAGTTATTTCTGTGCTAGGAAGTGTTATTTTTATCATTCTTTAAATGTTCTGGGTTTTTTTTTTTAACCATGCCCTGGAGCGTTTGGATGAACAGTGTTTGCGTTAATTAATAAATTAGATGGCATCTCTACTCAGCAGTGGCTCTGCCAAGGAGCCCTCTGGGTGGCCTGGGGAATGGTGACTGTGGAATCCTGATTGATCACAGCTGCAGCGTCATTGGCCATTCAGTTCAGCAAGTCAATTGACACTTCCCCAGCATCTATCTGTGCAAGGGTTTGCCCAGGTTTTTTTTTTTTTTTTTTTCTTTTGGCGGGGAGAGTGGGAGGTAGGAGGGCACAGCATGGATAAAGTAATGTCTGCATACAGAAGTAGCTGTAATAAGTAATGTTTACAATCAAGTCCCAGGATTCTGCTGAGCCCCTGCCTGAGTTAACTGGGACAGGCTAAGTGGGAGTGGGAATCAGGAAGAGATACAGAGAGAAGCTGAGTTTTTAAAAGTTCGGATTATACCAAATGAAATGGTCAGGCTTTCAGATACAAAGGAGGGTGTTGGCCAAGTCAAAGAAGACAAGCTGTTAGCTGGGCATGGTGTTGCACCCCTATAATCACAGAGACTGGAAAGCTGAGGCAGGAGAATCAAAAGTTTGAGGCAAGCCTGGGCAACTTAATGACAGCCCATCTCACAATAAAAAATAAAAAGGGCTGGGACATAGCTCAGTAGTAGAGCACCTTTGGGCTTTATCCTTGGTACGGGGAGACGAGCTACTAGGGAGCAGGTGACAGGCACCACTCTTCCCAGGGGGAAGTCGGGGTGCAAGGAATATGGTGATGACCTTAGTGGAAAAGAGACCTAGAACGACGAATTGAGAAGAAGGCCTGGAGTGAGCAGGAGGGCTGGGAACATGGTGAGGGGGGTCCTCTGCCTCCCTATCACTGCTTCATTTATTTATTTGGTACTGGAGATTGAACCCAGGGGCATTCAACCTCTGAGATACAACCCCAACTCTTTTTTACCTTTTTTTTTTTTTTTCTATTTTATACAGGCTGTATCTAAGTTGCCAAGAGTCTAGCTAAATGGCTAAGGCTGGCCTGGAATCTGTAATCCTCCAGTCTTAGCCTCTCAAGTATTGGGATTACAGGTGTGTGCCACCTTCCCCAGCAACTGCTTTATTTTCTTTTTAATTGAGTGCATTGTAATTTTACATCATATTGGGATACAGAGTGTTAGAAAAATACATGTGCACCGCTTTTGTTGCCCTCCCCACTACCCCGCCCCCGCAAGTCTTTGAGATTGGAATTGGTGATTTTGTAAATGTTCATGGCATTATTTCTACTATGCATTCTTTATGACTTCATCTCCCCCCTTCCCTTCCCTAATCACCCCCAGTCGTTCCCCTGGAGTCTCTGCTCATCTCTCTGATGTAGTGTTATTATTTTTAGAGGCCACAAGGTCAGGGACTGGCAGGGAGCTTCGTGTGGCGCCTGGGATTGCAAGAATCAGCATGCTGATGGCCACAGCTTTCATCGCAGAAAGTAAAGAGAGAAAAGATTTGAAACCTACACAGCTCAACGCCCAGGATGACTGTGGAAGGGCAGATGGAGAAGACAAGCCCAGAGCGGGAGGGGGAAACAATGACAGATTAGGTGCCTGCCCTGGATCCTGCCCTGCTCAGACCTAGGAGTCATCACTCCCCAACTCCCTAAGTCTCTCTTCTGTCACCCTCTGCACCCAATCTCTCTCCTCTGCACAGCTTCCTTTCTCACCCAACCTAGCCTGCCAGTCACTGAGGAGGAGAGAGAGAGAGAGAGAGAGAGAGAGAGAGAGAGAGAGAGAGAGAGAGAGAGAGAGAGAGCAGTCACAGAACAGGGAAAGCTTTGGTCTTTGGTACAAAGATGACCTGTTCTGTGTCTGACGTTTGACTAGCTACAAACTAGGTCTGGCGGCTCGATGTGCTAAGCCTCACTGTGCTTTATCACCTGTCTTCAGGGAGCAGGGGCTAGGAGGGCCTGAACTGACCTTTATCACCCAATACCTCCGACAGGACCATGCAGACAGTCCTGCTAGGAAAATATTGCTTATGTTTGGGATGATGACATATGGAGAATCTACCCCCTCCCCTTTGCCAAATCTTTAAGGAAAACATTCTTCTTTAACCACTGACTGTCAGGATTCTGTAGCCCCAGACACGCCAGCCCAGGCATCCAGGCATGTTGATCTATGAAATTGTCTGGCCGGGCGTGGTCGTGCACGCTTGTGATCCCAGTACTTGGGAGGCTGAGACAGGAGGATCCGGTTTGCGGCCAGCCTCAGCTACTTAGTGAGGCCCTCCACAACTTAGTGAGACCCTGTTTCAAAATAAAGAACAAAAATAGGGCTGGGGGTATAGCTCAGAGGTAGAATTCCCCTGGGTTCAGCCCTTAGTACCACAAAAAAATAAAAAAGACAGGCAGGCAGGCAGGCAGGCAGGCAGGCAGACAGGAAGGGAGGGAGGGAGGGAGGGAGGGAGGAAGGAAGGAAGGAAGGAAGGAAGGAAGGAAGGAAGGAAGGAAGGAAGGAAGGAATTGTCTGTATAGGGGCCATATTTAGGGAACCAGTACAGCTTGGTTTCTGGGTCTCTGGGTTTCTTTTAGATACAAGTTCCCAACACCCTCATGGGCAGGACGTTCCTTTGCCCTGTTCGTTTGAACCCAGGCTCCTGGAAGATCTCCCTTGGCATAAGTCTGGGATAGAGTTTGTGCATGCATTTATAGGTCTCCTATACATCCCTGCACCCAATCCCACAATACTCCAAAGTCATGCCAGCCTCTTCTCTGAATTCATAACTGCCTCTGAACTACACCTGTCCCTTCTTCCCCTGGATGGCCTCTGGTGTCCCTCACTCCTTACTCCCCTAAGTCCAGGCCCCTGAGGCCTTAGAGATTTGGAGACAGATTCTGTCCAGAGTAAGCAGAGCCTGAGCGGCTCAGAATATCCTCCAGGAGTGAACTCCCTCTCACTAGAGACAGAGACACTAGAAAGGTCTCAGGCTCGCCCTTGGGCAGAGAAGTACTTTGGAATTATGGGTCAGCGGTGAGGTTCCCTGAGAGCCGCTGGACACCCCCTTCAAGACCCTGGCTCTTGTCCCAGCTCTGCTCAGCTGTAGGGCAGAGGCTCCCTCTGAACAAGCCCTGACAGCCCTGGTGGTGGAGCTCGCCCTGACCTTGAAGCTGCCACGACAAGCACAAACAGGCCTTTAAAAAGCTTCCTAACTTCCTGGGGCGATGGTGGGGGCAGGGCGGTGTGCTCATTGCTGTTGTGTCATTTTCTGGCCCAATTCCAGGTGCCTGGTGCCTCAACCACCTCTCCTGCATTGAGATGCTGAGGAGAGTGGACTCCCGGAGGGGAGGGTCTCGTTGAAGCTCCCCACATTGACCTCTGGGGCTCCATCTTGACTTTGGGAAGCCTTACAGTTGCTCTGGGCTGCGGAGCCTTCCCCTGCTGACTTGGAGCTTTTGAGATCAGGGTATTGGTGAAGCTGAATTTTGGCAAGAACCTTGGCAGCTACTGCCAAGAAAGAGTCTGAAGGAAGATAATTAGACCTGGTAATTGGTTGCTTTTTCCTTTTTTTTACAGGCAATAGTGACTGTGCCTGCGAGCAGAAGACACCAGAAAGCTGTCTTCCAGGAGCAAGGTTAAACCATCTGACTGTATGGGATAGCACTGGCCCCAGGCAGGCTAGCACTTCCCATCACATCCACCAAGCATGTCTGTTCTCCAAGCCCTGCTGCCCCCTTCCCCAGGGATGTTCAAGCCTGGGGACCAGGCATCTTAACACTTCAGATCCAAGGTAACCTTCAGATGCAGCTCCCCAAGTCTGGCTTCTCCAGGAACATTTGATGGAGACTGTTGCAGAGGACTTCACTGGGGACTTCTGTTTCTGGACAGAGATGACTCATCATTTCCCTGAGATAAGTTCACTCTGGGTAGTGTCCAGGCCCCTGTCCCTCCAGTTGGCCATTTTACCCGACCAGATGGCTTATATTATATCTCAATTTGCAGCTTGCCACCCTTGTGGACATGCACTCTGGATTTATCCCAACCTGAGCAGCTGATTCACTCAGTGGATCTGGAACGTCCTCATCATTTGATTCACCCTCAGCACAGAAGCTGTGGGTCTGATCTCCAGTTTCTGCAGGATTTCTACTGATCTAAACTCTGTCCCAGAAGTGTAGCCCTGGAGCCTCAAGACAGAGCTCAGGCAGGGTCTCCGGGAATTCTGTACTGGGTCATCGAGAACTGATGCTGCTTTTGGCAGAGCTGGTCACTCCAAGTTCATCAAAGGATGGACTAGGTCGGAATCAAGAGTCTCTTTTTGCTCAGCATGGTAGCACATACCTATAATCCTATCTACTTTGGAGGCTGAGGCAGAGGATTTCAAGTTCTAGACCATCCTGGGAAACTTAGGGAGATCCTATCTTAAAATTAAAAAATAAATAAATAAAAAGGGCTAGGGATGTAGTTCAGTGGTAGAGGGCTTCTGGGTTTAATCCTCAGGAACACACACACATAATCTCTTTTTGTGGTTAGTTGATATCTTAGATAAAAGCAGAGGAGAGACTTAATAACCAGTTTTAGCCTCAATAGTTTATTTTATTTTGCAGCGCTGGGGATTGAACCCAGTGCCTCATGCATGCCAGTCTCTGCCAATGAGCTATACATTCAGCCCAGCTCTCTGATTTCAGATTTAAACAGATGGCCTTCACTAGCTTCCATCCTGACCAGTTCCCCATGCATTTATCCAACAGATAGTACTGAGAACATACCATATAGTGTTTAGGGCTCAGGAATAAGGATAGAAAGAAAGTTCTTGCCTTCAAGGGACTTGCTGATTGATCCCTGAGAGAGGTAGGCACTTACATTGAAGCAAGTGAAAGTAGGTTCTGGATTATGTTTAAATTTAAAAAAAATAAGGATTAGGAGCTGGGCATGATGGTACACTCCTGTAATCCCCTGTAATCCCAGTACTTGGGAGACTGAAACAGGAGGGTCACATGTTTGAGGACAGCCTCAGTAACTTAGAACCTGTTTCAAAATGTAAAATCAAAAGATCTGGGGTGTAGCTCAGAGATAGAATGCCCCTGGGTTCAATCTCCAGTACCAAGAGAGAAAAAAAACAGAGGATTGGCTTACCAAGAAATTTATTACCTAGCACAATGGAGACCCTACATTCTATCCTCAGCACTACAAAAATAATGAATAAAATTTAAAAACTCATTGTAAACTAAAATACAACTTACATTGCCTCAATCAATAGTCTTCCTGCTGTAATCTAAAATGTCTGACCACATAACTTAGAGAACAAAAGATTTATTTGCTTATAATTCTTGGAGATTTAGAGGTTCAGTCCATGTCAGGCCTCGAAGCTCAGGGCATGGTGGCAAGAAGCAGAGAGAGAACAAGGGCTCTACTCCTTATATTACAGAAGACAGAAGCAGAGAAAGAGGAGGTTGAGGAGGAACCATGTAATCCCCAAGACCACACCCCCAGGGACCCTTCCTTATCAACCAACATTGCTTCCAACATTGCTACCTTGTTTCCAGGAGGGCTAGAAAGACATTCTAAATCCAAACCATTATTTGCTGCCCCTAGCCCTCTAGACTTCACAGCCACCTCACAATGCAAAATGACTTTAGTTCATCTCCAAGAGTTCCCATTGTCTTAACAGTTCCAGCATTGCTCAAAAGTCCAGTCTCCTCTGAGACTCAAGGCAAACTCTTGGTTTTGAGCCCTCACAAAAACAAAAAGCAGCAGAGCATGGTGACACATGCTTGTAATCCCAGTACCTGGGAGGCTGAGACAGGGGGATCACAGGTTCATGGCCAGCCTTAGCTACTTGGTGAAGCCCTCTGCAACTTAGCGAGAACCTGTTTCAAAATAAAGAATAAAAAATAGGGCTGGGGGGGGGTAGCTCAGAGGTAGAATACCCTTGGGTTCAATCACCAGTACAACAAACAAACAAATAGCAAGTTACATAAATCCAATATACAATGTCACATTATAAACATTTGCACTCCAAAATGGAGGCTTAGGACAATAGAAAGTAGGAATGGAACCAAAACAGGATGAAAATTCAACAAGGAAGCTGAGCGTCGTGGTGCATGCTTGTAATCCCAGTACTTGGGAGGTTGAGACAAGAGGATCCGGGTTCATGGCCAGCCTCAGCTAGTTAGTGAGGCCCTCCACAACTTAGTGAGACCCTGTTTCAAAATAAAGAATAAAAAATAGGGCTGGGGGTGTAGCTCGGAGGTAGAATGCCCCTGGGTTCCATCCCTAGTACTGAAAAAAAAATCCAACAAGGAAAACATTTAATCCTGCAGCTCCATTTCTGGCATCTGGGTGATGGTGGTGAGATGAGATTCACAAAAGGCCTTGGCAGTCTCACCCCTACAGCCTGGTTGAGTGCAATGGGCAGCATAATTGTGCTTCTAGCCTGTCTCCATGGCTCCCAGCTTGAAGCCTTTCCTTGCAGTAATTCTACATTTCTGGCATCTCTAAATCTCAGGGGTTTTCTTTGCAACCTTGGCTTCACCCTCACAGCTTCACAGATTGCCCCTTTGGGAGCTGCTTGTAGGAATTCTGACCCTGCACATGTTGTCTGGCTTTCAACTTCCTCTCACAAATCAGCTTCAAGAACTCACAAAACATATGCTCAGACTTATATACAGCAGGCACCCTATTTCTCTAATACCAAATTCTGTCTCAGGCAAATTCTCACTATTGTAATCCAAAATGGCTAACCACACAACTTAGAAGAAGGAAGATTTATTTTCTCACAATTTCTGGAGATCTAGAGTTCAGTCCATGTCAGGCTAGGTCTATGGAGCTCAGGGCTTGAGAGAGGAGAGAGAGAGAGAGAGAGAGAGAGAGAGAGAGAGAGAGAGAGAGAGAGAGAGAGAAGAGAAGAAAATGATATAATTCCCAAGGTCACCACCCCAGGGACCTTCCTTAGCAACCAAGCCCTGCTTCCAACATTGCTACCTTGTTTCCATGAGGGAGACATTACAAATCCAAACCATTACACACAGTAATTGTGATTTTCTCCACTCCCCTCTGATCCCGTAAGTCCACTAGGTGGCTAATTGAGAGATGATGAAAAAGGCAGGCACTTTGGTCTGACTAATAATAGCAGATAGCACTTGCCTTTGTGTGATTGTCTGGTTTCTCTGTTATTTAGTTCCTGATTGCTAAAGCTTGGCAATCCCAGAGGAGGCTGGTGATTTCCTCAGGAGGAGGAACTAGGAGGAGCAAGAAGCATAGTGGGACATGTTAAGTTATCAGAGAAGTTTATGGGCGATGCTATCACATATGGCAAGCACAAACATTTCCTGGCTCAGCCCCATGTTCTTCTGGGTCTGGGGGACTGAGCTCCCAGCTCTCCTGAGCCTGGCTGTGTCTCTGGGCTTCTGCAAGGCAGGCCCAGCACCAGCCTGAGGTTATACATGGGGGTGGGTAAGGCAGGGTGGTGGGTGGGATGGGGATGCCAGCCTTGCTGTTCGCTCAGTCACAAGCTGTTTTTGCACGTCCAGAGACTTCTTGGCAAGGCTACAGAGCTTGCCACCAAGAATAAGGCCGGCTGGCAGGGCAGTAGTATGGGGGAGGAGGAAGTCTGTGAAGTGCAAGCAGACGGCTTTGGGGCCTGTGAGGGAGATGGGCCAGCACTAACGGGATTACCATCCGCTTCCCTGATATCTGCCAGGAAGTTGTGAAATGAAATTTCAAGGACCCTACCACTGAGCCAGAGAGAGTGTGGGATGACTTGGCTAGATGCGCCAGTCTTCAGGGCTATCAGGCCATGTCCCTCGTGCTCCATGTGTCTCTGCAGAACAGAAGATTCTGCCAGTGTCCTGGCTTTCTTCCTAGCCTCCCACCCCCACCCCGTGCCTCCCATGATCCTAGACTGTGAAGTTGAGAAGGGAGCTACCCAGAAGCCCTTTCTCCAACCCTTTCAATAGACAGATTCTAGTTGGAAGCTCTGCCTGAACCAGTCTGACCTTCAGTATTCTCAGCTTATTTTTTTACAAGGTTCTTGTGGGAATCAATTGGAATAATGCATGTGGAAATATTTGGGGGTGGTGGTACTGGAGACTGAACCCAGTGGCATTCTGGCTACACCCCCAGCGTTATTAGTTAATTAATTAATTAATTAATTAATTTATTTATTTATTTATTGTGGTGCTAGGAATGGAACCCAGGGGCATTCTACCTTTGAGCTACACCCTTAGCCCTATTTTTTATTTTTTATTTGGAAAAAGAGTCTCACAAAGTTGCTGAAAGCCTTGCTAAGTTGTGGAAGCTGGCCCCGAACCTGCCATCCTCCTGTCGCAGCCTCCCAAGTACTGGGATTACAGGTGTGTACCACCATGCCTGGCTCTATTTTTTATTTATTTTTTAAGCATCAGAAACTTTAAGAAAATAAATTTATTGGCTCACCGTAATTGTACATGATAGGCTCATAATGATGTATTCATATTGAAAACTCTTTGCAAACTATACAGTACCTTACATAGAAGAATTGCTCCAGGCATAGAATTGAAAGCCCAGAGGGCAAGAGGAGCTGAATGGAGCCTTCTGGTCTGGCTCTCTGTTCCAAGCTAGTTCTTCTGAAAACAGAGGAAAGGGGCTTTTCCATGGACCTTCTTTCTGGCTTTGTATAATGCCAGCATCCCACAGTCTCATTGGTGTTCTGGATTTCTAATGAAAAAGAGTTTGTAAAAAAATCAGAGTTGACTGGTTTTCTCTAGATAATGTTTACCTGTGACACCGGTCTGAAGAGCATAGCAGCTCCCCAGTCCAGGAACCCATGGGGGCCCTGTATTCCACAGGAATTGCGTTTATTACATGACAATGTCTTTACCCCTTATCTAGCAAGACTGAGTAATCATTTGGGATATTTAACAAAAACCAGACATTACCTCACTGGTGTCTTATCCAGAGCTGCTCCAGTATTTCCATTAATTGCAACAATTTGGGGTCTTCTGCCACATCAAGGAATATAGAGCAGAAGCCCAAAGATTCCTTTTCTCTGGGTAAAGGGAGTCACAGAACATACATTTTTTTTTTCCTTTTTGGGGTACTGAGGATTAAATCCAGGGACATTCTACCTCCAAGCTATACCCCCAGCCCTATTTTTTGTTCTTTATTTTGAAACAGGTTCTCCCTAAGTTGTGGAGGGCTTCACTAAGTAGCTGAGGCTGGCCACAAACCTTCAATCCTCCTGTCTCAGCCTCCCAAGTACTGGGATTACAAGTGTGTGCTACCACCCCCAGCAGAACACATAAATTTGAGAAGCCCTATTCTGGTATTTGTCTTCAAGCCTGTTCTCTCCTCCAGTAAATATCTGTTTTTTAGCTGGGCATGGTTGCCTGTAATTGCAACAATTTTGGAAGCTGAGGCAGCAGGATTGCAAGTTCAAGGCCAGTCTGGGCAATTTTGCAAGAGGCTATCTCAAAATAAAAAATAAAAAGGGCTGGGGATGTAGCTCAGTATTTCACTAGTATTTGTGTGGTCCTGGGCTCAATCTTCAGTACTGCAAAGCAAACAAAAAACAAACAAACACAAAAACATGTTTTCTTCTTCTTCTTCTTCTTTTTTTTTTTTTTTGTGGCATTGGAGATTGAATCCAGGGGCATTCTACCTCTGAAATACACCTCCAGCCCTATTTTATTTTTATTTTGAAACAAGATCTCACTAAGTTCATGAGTCTCACTACTTGCTGAGGCTGTCCTTGAACCTGTGATCCTCCTGTCTCAGCCTCCCCAGTAGTGGGATTACAGGTATGCACCACCATGCCCAGCTGTTTTCTTCATTTTGATAACATGGTCAAGCCATGAATCCCAGCCCATCCCCCAAGCCATCCTGACTCTTAACAGTTTTCTGTGGCTCCTTCTTCCCTGAAGGTTCAGAAGAGTTTCATGTGTGAACTCCCACTGGTGTGGTTGCTGGGAAATATCAGCAGCAAAACACCACCTTCTCTGGGGTAATGGCTATTTTCCAACAGAAGTGTCAGAGAGACAGTGACTTATGGTGGTCACATGTTTTATAAGTAGCTGACTGAGCTACAGAACAAACAAAGCATCTTACATCTCTCCTAAGCACAGAAGGGCCTGACTGCTTCCTGAAGAGGAACCTGCCAATTGAAAATAATGGAACCACACAGGGGACATCCTCTCCCAGTAAGGCCAGCTATTGTTATCCCAGGCCAGGCAATGGTAAATTAGTGTTTTGAAATAAAAAAATGGAAATTGTATTAAAATCTTCGGTGTATCCAATATCGCCATCTATGAGGTGATATGAAGCTTTTGTTGATCTTGATAGGAGGCATCATGACATGAGCCACAGTGTGAAAGCCTTTCTTTGGCATCCTAAATGCATCTTTTTCCCTCTCCTGGCTCATCACGGTGGAGGGAGGTAGGGAATACCGCCTTGAGGTGCTCAGAGCGGGGTGGGAGGCTGCTGGATGTCCCTGCCCAACTGTGGGAGGATGAATTTAAAAGGCACCGCAGCCGTGCTTGCCCCAGATGCCACTCTGTGACCTTCACTTCAGTAGCTGCATCACTCCTGCGCGTTTCATCTTGGCCAAAACCACACCAGGAGGAAGCTGCTGAGACAAAGGGGTGACCACGGAGCCAATTTCTATTCCTAGCCTGCGGCTGACCCTGGCAAGTAACCTTGATCAGGTCATCCCCCCTCCCTAGGGAGACAGCACTGAATTCCAACCCACGTCAAGGAACTCCTGTGAAAACTGATGTGGAGATTCTTTTTTTTTTTTTTTTTGTACTGAGTATTGAACCCAGGGTCATTCTACCTCTGAGCTACACCCCTAGCCCATTTTTTTATTTCTTACTTGGAAACAGGGTCTCCCGAGGTTGCTGACACCTTACTAAATTGCCAAAGCTGGCTTTGAACCTGGGATCCTCCTGTCTCAGCCTCTCAAGTACTGGGATTACAACCGTGCACCACCACACCCAGTTTAGAGATTCTGCAATAAAAAAAAAAAAAACCTTCATATTTCCCAAATTTGGGGCTATAGATCATGTTTTACATAAAACTGATGCAAATATTTCAAAGACTTCCAAGTTAGGGAACCAATGATATAAGGGAAAACCCCTTGCTGGAAATAGAAGTAGTTCACAACTTAAAACTACACATCTGACGGAACCCTCACCTTTACAGAATTAGCATTCATCAATATCACTGAGTTTTTGGTACTGGGGATCAAACCCAGGGAGATTCTACCTCTGAGCTGCATCCCTAGCCCTTTTTATATTTTGCTTTGAAATAGGGTCTCACTAGGTACTGAGAGTCTCAATAAATTGCTAAGTTTGGTCTCAAAACTGTGATCTTCCTGTCTCAGCCTCCCAAGTACTGTGATTACAGGTATGCATCACCATGCCCAGTTTAACATCACTCTTTTTTTTTTTTTTTTTTTTTTTTTTTGCGGTACTGGGGATTGAACTCAGGGGCATTCTACCTCCGAGTTATACCCCCAGCCCTATTTTTTATTCTTTATTTTGAAACCGAGTCTCACTAAGTTGCGGAGTACCTCACTAGGTAGCTGAGGCTGGCCGCGAACCCGGATCCTCCGGTCTCAGCCTCCGGAATGCTGGGATTACAAGCGTGCGCCACCACGCCCGGCTAACATCACTCTTTTGACATTTGATTATTTTTTCTCCTTGGTGTATCTTGTTACTGCCCTGTAATACTATGAGTATCTCAAATGTGAATCCTTAGCTGAAGTATCTTTTTGTTCCCCTGACTCCTAGCCCACCTCTGTCTAAAAGAAGTTAATTTATTTGTTGGCTTAAAAAGAGACAGAGAGCCGGGCATGGTGGCACACGCTTATAATCTCAGCATTTGGGAGGCTGAGACCAGAGGATCCGGGTTCATGGCCAGCCTCAGCTACCTAGTGAGGCCCTCTGCAATTTAGTGAGACCCTGTTTCAAAATAAAGAATAAAAAATAGGGCTAGGGGTATAGCTCGGAGGTAGAATGCCCCTGAGTTCAATCCCCAGTACCGCAAAAAGGAAAAAAACAAAAACAAAAAAACAAAAAAAAAACGAGACAGAACAGAGGGAAGAAAATGAAGATTAAAACAACCCTTGAAATGATAGCAATTATTGGTAATTTGCAACTGATTACTTGGTTGTTGACTGCTCCTCCTCAATCAGTACTCTTAGGAAGACCGGTAGGTCATTTAAAATGCAAAATCAAGCCGGGCGTGGTGGCGCATGCTTGTAATCCCAGCATTCGGGAGGCTGAGACCGGAGGATCCGGGTTCGCAGCCAGCCTCAGCTACCTAGTGAGGCACTCCGCAACTTAGTGAGACTTGGTTTCAAAATAAAGAATAAAAAATAGGGCTGGGGGTATAGCTCAGAGGTAGAATGCCCCTGAGTTCAACCCCTAGTACCGCAAAAAAAAGAAAAAAAATGCAAAATCATATTATTTTGTGCCCTGGCGTGGGTCAGAGCTGGCTCTGCAGTCGATGGTAGCTGGCTTTGATGACCTCGGAAGCAGCATCTTCCTTTAATGACGTTGGTCTCTCTCTGCTGAGCTGCTGGTGTCTTGGGTGGGCCCACTGTCAGAGGTTTAATGTGTGGGCTGAGGAGCTGATGAAGACTAAGGCCCCCTGGGCCAGCATGACTGCAGGTGCCAGGCGAATGGCTGCTTGTGATGCCACTGCTTGGGGAACCATTAAGCCAAGGGTAGTAGGGAGCTTAAGAGTCAGGGCAATTGCCAGGCATGGTGGCGCATACTTGTAATCCCAGAAAGTTCATGGCCAGCCTCAGCTACTTAGTGAGACCCTCCGCACCTTAGTGAGACCCTGTCTCATAATAAAGAAAAAAAGGGGGCTGGGGTGTAGCTCGGAGTAAAATGTCCCTGGGTTCAATCCCCAGTACCGCAAAAAAAAAAAAAAAAGTAAAGGTGACACTTTTGGTTTGGTGTCAGGCGGTAGATGGCCTTAGGTGTAGTTCCTAGTCTAAGCATGCTCCCTTAACCTCCCCGTCCTGCTTTTTGGTCCCAGTGCCCAGGGTTGGAGAGGGTATCATTCATTAGAGGTTTATGAATTTGAGGCTCTAAAGGCCTGTCACTCATGTGTGTGTGTGTGTGTGTGTGTGTGTGTGTGTGTGTGTGTGTGTGTGTTACTGGGGATTAAACCCAGGAGCATTCTACCTCTGTGCTATACCCCTAGCCCTATTTTTTATTATTTATTTTGAAGCAGGGTCTCACTACGTTGTGGAGAGCCTTACAAAGTTGCTGAGGCTGGCCCAAAACCTATGATCCTCCTGTTTCAGCCTCCCAAGTACTGGGATTACAAGCATGCACCACTATATTCATTCTACCAGCTGGGTGGCACACACCTGTAATCCAAGTACTTGGGAGGCTGACACAGGAGGATTGTGGAATTGAGGCCAGCCTTGGTAACTTAGCAAGGTTCTATTTAAAAAAAAAAATAAAAAGGGCTAAGGGTATAACTCAGAGGTAGAACACTCCTGAGTTCAATCCCCAGTAACACACACACACACACACACACACACACACACACACGGTTCCCACCCTGACTCCCTAACCCACCCACAGTTTTGTTGTGGTGGTTTTATGTTTTGTTTTGTTTTTGTAGTGCTGGGGATCCAATCAAGGGCCTTGCACATGATAGGCAAGTGCTCTACCACTGAGCGACACCCCAGCCCTTACCAGTTTTTTGGGTTTTTTTGGCGGTACTGGGGGTTGAACTCAGGGGTATTCTACCTCTGAGCTACACCCCCAACCCTATTTTTTATTCTTTATTTTGAAACAGGGTCTCACTAAGCTGTGGACTCCCTCACTAGGTAGCTGAGGCTGGCCTCAAACCCGGATCCTCTGGTCTCAGCCTCCCAAATGCTGGGATTACAAGCGTGCCCCACCACGCCCGGCTCCCTTACCAGTTTTAAAATTATCCCACTCTGTGAGAAGTAATTCATAAGCTCTTTGGAGGGGACTCTGCCCCCTTTTTCAGGTGGCAGGGACAAGGACAGGCCTCCTGAATTGGGGTATGGCATATGGATGTCTCTGAATACTTTTAGCTTTGGCTTAGGAAGATTCTGCCTCCTGTGAGGAAAAAAATTGATTGTTCATTCTTTTTTTCTTGTTTGAGTTCCTAGCGTGGCTCTAGAAGGCGTTTTGTCCTTGGTGTCGGAGCCACCCAGGCCTGGCCCTGGTGGCCTTGACTCTTAAGGGTGTCATAGTTTCCATGCCCCTCCTGAGACAGCAGGAGTGGGGTGTGGACTCAGGAGTCTGCTGCCCTTCACCCCTGGGGAGGTTCCAGCCACTGCAACTATTGAGAAGCTACTGGAAGAAGGGGGTGGTAGACTCAAAGCCTTGAAATCAGATCTGTGCTTATTTTTCTCTAAATCCAAATTGTTCCCCACCCACTCACTGCCCAGCTGCTGGTTCCCTTTAAGTCAGCAGGGCACTGTGACCCTGGCAGGAGCTGCTGCCGGGAGGAGGAGAGGAGGAGCACGGAAGGATCCATTCTCTGCTTGAGAAGTGCTCAGCCTTGTGTTGTTTTGTTTTATTTTATTTTTAGAACTGAGGATTGAACCCTGGGGCATTCTACCTCCAAGCTACACCCCAGCCCTTTTTTATTTTTATTTTGAAAGGATCTCGCTAAGTTGCTGAGACTGGCCTCACACGTACCATACTCCTGTCTCAACCTCCCAAATACTGGAATTACAGGCCTGTGCCACCACACTCAGTCCTGTGTTCTAGATCAGTGTGAGCCCCTCCTCAGCCATATTGAGCCCTGTCTTCAACTTCCTGTTTAACACCCCCAATTCCCACAGGCATTACACACAGTAGGCCTTCTAGAAATGCTACTGACAGACTTGGGAGAAATTGGGAATAACAAGGCTTCTTTCATTTCCAGCATGGAGTATCAGAAACCTCATCCCCATCCTTAATTTCTCTGATACCAGCCAAGGAGCCAGGGCGGGTGTAGTCATCACTTGTGTTCCTTGCCAAGTTGCCAGCTGTCATACCCACTGAGACAAAGAAGAGCTCCATTCAGCATGGTCTGTGGGCAGCAGGTGCCTCAAGACATTGGGGCTGGTGAACTCCACCTGTATAACCACAGGTTTCTTTTTTGTGGCCCCTCTGGTCACCTGCCCCTCCTGACCATCTCCTTCCTGAAAGAGAAGCGCTGTCCTGTGAGTGGCAGCCTCTTGCCACCAACAGCTCCAGGGTGTGGAGTAGGGGAAGCAATGCGCTGCATTGGCCGGGTTTAAACTGTGGAGCCAACAGCAGAGACTCAGGGGCAGCCCACCTGGAGGCAAGGCCCTGGACAGGCCCTGGTCCACCTGGGCTTCCAGAGGCCTCCTGGAGAAGCGAGTGCCTGAGCGTCCTCTTGCCTGGGCTCCAGCAGGTGCATCCTTAATGCTGTCTTCCGTGGAATTCTCTTGTCCTGACACATGCAGTGTCTGATGTCCACTGAGGTCTTCCCAGGGCCTACCACCACAGCAGTGGCTTCCCGTGCCCTCTCATTCAGTCCTTGAGACTACTGTATGAGGAAGGCTCTGTTATCATCCCAATTTTTCTGACATGCTGAGGATCAAAAAGGTTAAGTAAAGTTGGGCATGGTGGCACATGCTTGTAATCCCAGTACTTGGGAGGCAGAGAAAGGAGGTTCAAGACCAGTCTCAGCAATTTATCAAAACCTTCAGCACTTAGTGAGACCTTGTTTCAATAAATCAATTAATTAAATTAAAATTTTAAAAATAGGGCTGGGGGTGTGCCTCAGAGATAGAACGAACCTGGGTTCAATCCCTAGTACCAAGGAACCAACCAACACTGAACCATATGTTTACAAATGGCTTAGGAGTGGGGATGTAACTCAGTGACAAAGTGTGCACTTAGCATGTGTGAAGCTCTGGGTTCCATCCCAGTGAGGGGTTGGGGTGGGGAAGGCAAATTCCTCTCTCTCTCTCTCTCTCTCTCTCTCTCTCTCTCTCTCTCTCTCTCCTTTCTTTCTTTCTTCTATCTCTCCTTTCCTTTCTTTCTTCTCTCTGTCTCTCTTTTGTTTCTTCTCTCTCTCTCTCATTCTTCCTTTCTTTACTCTTTTTTTAGTGCTGGGAAATGAACCTAAGTGTGCTCTACCACTGAACTCCTTTTATTTTATTTTGAGACAGTCTTGCTAAGTTGCCCAGGCTGCCCTCTAATTTTTGATCTGCCTGTTTCAGCCTCCTGAGTAGCAGGGATTACAGGTGTGTGCCACCACACTCATCTAGACGGCCAATCTTATGTTATATATATTTTACCACAGTATTTAAAAAATTAAAAGCAAATACAGATCAAAACAAAGAAGAATATGCCACAGAGACAGAATTTGGCCTGTATGTCCTATAGGGTTGACTATTTACCAACTGACCCTTTACTTACTTAAAAAATTTGTTGCTGAGCCGGGCATGGTGGCACACGCTTGTAATCCCAGCATTTGGGAGGCTGAGACCAGAGGATCCGAGTTCGAGGCCAGCCTCAGCTACCTAGTGAGGCCCTCTGCAACTTAGTGAGACCCTGTTCCAAAATAAAGAATAAAAAATAGGGCTGGGGGTATAGCTTGGAGGTAGAATGCCCGTGAGTTCAATCCCCAGTACCACAAAAAAAAAAAAAAAAAAAAGAGAAAAAGTTTGTTGCTCCTGAACTCGCACACCTCAGAATCCTACTGTACCAACACTGCCCAGTGTTGACAGGAAGTCCAGCAGCATCCTCTTTGAACTCAGCCTCTTTCAAGAATGCTATGAGCTATAGTAATAAAAACAGCATGGTATTGGCACAAAAACAGACACATAGACAAATGGAACAGAATAGAAGATATAGAAACAAATATGCACACTTATAACCAAGTGATTTTCGACAAAGGTGCCAAACACATACCTTGGACAAAAGACAGCCTTTTCAGCAAACAGTGTTGGGAAAACTGGTTATCCACTTGTAGAAAAATGAAATTAAATCCCTACTTCTCACCCTGCACAAGAGTCAACTCGAGATGAATCAAAGACCTGGAATTAGACCAGAGATTTTGAACTTACTAGAGGAGGCCCATAGGTCCAACACTTCAATATATAGGCATAGGTGGAAACTTTCTCAATAAGACCCCCAAAGCTCTGGAAGTCAAAACAAGAATTTAAAAAATGGGATAGCATTAAATTAAAAAGTTTCTGCTATTCAAAGTAAACCATCAAGTGTCTAAAAAGAGAGCCTACAGAATGGGAGAAGATCTTTGCCAGCTATTCTTCTGATAGAGAACTAATATCTATAATATACAAAGTACTTAAAGACTTAACACTAAAAAAAAAATCAAATAACCAAATCAAGAAATGGGCAATTGAATGAAATAGACACTTCACAAATAAAAAATACAAACGGTCAGTAAATATGTGAAAAAATGTTCAGCATCTTTAGCAATTAGGGAGATGCAAATCAAAACTACACTGAGATTCTATCTAACCTCAATCAGAGTGTCAATCATCAAGAATACTAACAACAATAAATGCAAGTGAGGATGTGGGGAAATAGGAACTCTTCTACACTGTTGGTGGGATTGCAAATTAGTGCAATGGAGATCAGTGTGGAAACTCCTCAGAAAATTGAGAATGGAGCCTCCATATGACCCAGCTATACCACTCCTGAGTATCTTTCCAAATGGACTGAAATAAGAATATTATAGTAATATGCATATCCATAGCAGTACAATCTACAATATCGAATTAATGGAATCAACGCAAGTGTCCATCAACAGATGAATGGAAGCCAGGCATGGCGGTGCACGATTGTAATCCCAGTACTTGGGAGGCTGAGACTGGAAGATCCAGGTTCGTGGCCAGCCTCCACTACTTAATGAGGCCCTCCACAACTTAGTGAGACCCTGTTTCAAAATAAAGAATAAAAAATAGGACTGGGGGTGTAGCTTGGAGGTAGAATGCCCCTGGGTTTCGTCCCCAGTGCCACAAAAAAAAAAAAAAACAACCCAGATGAATGGATTACAAAATTATGAGATATACACACAATGGAATTCTACTCATCAATTAAGAAGAACAAAATTGTGTCATTTGTAAGAAAATGGATGGACCTGGAGAACATTATGTTAAGTGAGATTAACCAGTCACAGAAAGTGAAGGGTCATATGATTTCTCTCATATGCGGAAGCTAGGGAGTAATTGGGATATAAGTGGGAACTTTGGATAATGGAGCAGAAACTCCAGTGGAGCAAGGAGGTGGTGTGGGGACGGGGGAGAGGGAGGATCAATGAAGGAATCACTTCCACTGACATGTACATATGTAATACCAATGTCAATCTCAGTATCCTGTATGGGGAAGGGAGGAGTGGGGAAGGAGCTGGGGAAAGCCCTCCAAGTGCTGTGTGCATGTATGCCACCCTCACTATGAACTGCATTATGATGTGAGGCTACAATGCACCAGTAAAAGTAAAAAAAGAAAAGAAAAGAGTGCTCTGAACAGTGGAAATTTCAAACAAGGGCTGTATGAGGCCCTGGTGAATCCATGGCACCAAAACAACTACCTCAGTGAATTCACTCTATGCATGAAGATGGAGGGCCAGAGGGGGTTTGAGCCCTTAGCTGCAACCTCGAGTCAGTGTAAACCCGGGGCTGTTTGCCTGGCAGGCTGGCTTGCAGCCTATGTCCTGACTTTCCTGATTGTGCAATGAGGATGAGAAATTTGGGTCTTGGGATGGAGAGAACTGAAAGAGGGGATCCGACCGAGGCTCCCTGAGACTGTTGGCAGGGCTTCTCAGGAAGAAGGACCACTCTGAACCACAGGTGACATTATCTTAGCAACTCTAAATGAGTTAGGTCATGTGCTTAGGCTTAAGGAAACGTCTTCTCCCTTTCCACATTGGTTGTATGAATGTGAGAACAACGGAGGCTGATTTCATGTCACCTCTTAGCCCAGGTGGCAAGTTTTCTGAGGCTTGGCGTGGGGCTCACATTTATGTGTGTTTCTCTGAGTGGCACACAATAAGCAATGTTCATATTCCTTTACTGTGGGCTTACCTCTTATGAGAAAGCCTTGAATGGAATCAAGCCTCCAGGGAGAATGTCTAAAAAACACAGGCCTCTCTCTGCTGTCCCTCCCACCCAATGACCTCGAGGCCAAACAGGCAGGTGGACAGGCGGGAGTTCCCAGTGGGCCCCAGTACACACTCTGGGTAGTGAGCGGGGGGTCCTGGCGGGCCTAGCTATCCCGGTATCCTTGTGCCTTCAGAGACAGGAGCTTCCTGCACCTTCCACGTTCAGGAAACATCGTGAGGGATAATTATTTCTCTCGCTGACTCACACAGCATTTTTTCTGCCAAAGAATTCTGTCAGCCAAGCCTGGTCCTGCTGTTACTCCTGGTGAGGGAGCCTTCCTAAGTCCAGTCGGGGAGGAAGGGCCGGCGGGAGGCCCATAGCCCTGCAGCTTGGGGTGGGGTCTGGCCCTGACCCCAGGGGATGGGGCTAGTTGCAGGGAGGGGCCTTCCGGTGTGTGAGAAGCTGCTTCTAGAACACTCTCACCACCAGGCTGCCTTTCAGCCAGTCCCTGCGGGGCCATCGCCTGTCTTTCATTTTGTTGATTGGAGATTGTGTCTCTGAATAGAGCTTAATGTCCTTTGGAAATTGTCTGTTCTTCTCCCCCACCCCTTTTAAAATTTTTCTCCATTTGCATTAGTTTGTCACTGTGTCCCTAACTGCTGAAGGTGGATAATAGGACACCTGGAGGAGAGGGATGACCCTACACACAGAGGCATGACCCTCTGAGGCCAAACTGGGGGGATGTGGGAGGGAGGGACAGGCTCTGGCGGGCAGGAGGCCTGGAGACGTTCTCTCTCACGTCAGAGTGTGGTGTAAGCCCTGGGGAGAGTGGGCAGCAGGGTGTCCAGGCCAGAACAGGAGAGGGGGCGAAGCTGCAAGCAGGGGAGCAGGGAATGGCCATCAGAAGAGGATCTGAGGGGCTGGGATGGCCCTGAGCAGGGATTCAAAGAAGCCAACTGATGCTTGAGAAACCTGGGGCCTGAAGCTGGGGGAGGAGTGGAGTGAACAAGACCAAGGTCTGCTTGTGAACTAATTTCATGGTGGCTATTAGTTTTGACCTGCCCTCTGACTACAGCGCTGGACCCCAGGCACCTCCCAGGGGTAGGGAGGTGTTAGAGTTTGGGTTTATTTATTTTGTGGCACTGGGAACTGAACCCAGGGGCATTCGACCTCTGAGCTACACCCCCAGCCCTATTTTATTTTTATTTTGAAACAGAGTCTCACTAAGTTGTTGAGGCTAGCCTCAAACCTGCAATCCTCTTGCCTCAGCCTCCCAAGTACTGGGATTACTAGTGTATGCCAGCACATCCGGCTATGGATTGGATTTAAAATGTCCCCTAGACCTCATGTGCTAGATAAGGCAGCCATGTCTGGAGGTGGGACTTGGTTGCTGAGAAGAGTCCCTGGGGGGGTGGCCAGGGACAGGGCTTTCTTGGACCAGTTACTGGAGCTTCCTGCTTGGCTCTCCCCTGCCGACAGGAGCTGATAACAAGCTTCCTCCTTCTGTTTCTGCTCCCCACCATCGTGCCCTGTGGCCCTATCACCCCACTCCTGCTTGGCAGCCAGGGTAAAATGGACTATATGTGTATATATGGACTGAAATCTCCAGGTCCGGGAGCAAATAAGTTTTCTTTCCTCCCAGTTGTGTGGTCTCATGTTTGGACCACAGCAGTAAGACTGCTAACTAGAGCAGAAGGTGTGCAGCACAATGCAAACACAGTTGTCCCTCCAGCTGATCCATGCAATGTACTCGGCCTCCTGCTGATGGGTAGAGGCTTTGCCCTCGTATGTGAGAAGACCGAGTTCCACACAAGGAATCAGGTAAAGGCAAGGTTCTTTTTATGTGAGGAATGATAATTATACTAATCAATTCCATCTCCTCTAAGAAGCTGAGATCTGTAGTAAATTACATAGTTACAGTTCTACCCTTACTCTCCTTAGCCTCCCTTCCCCGTAAAACAGTCAAACACCCAACAACCACTGTATATAAGAGTCAATAAACATTTCTAGAACAGCTGCTACACACAAGGAAGTATTTTATGTATTACAGTTATATGTTGCATAAAGACCTGGCTAAGTTCTGAGAAATGTGTCCTTCGTTGATTTTGTCATTGTGCAAACATCAGAGTATCCCTATGCAAACTAACATCATTAGGCCCTATGATCTCATGGGACCACCATATATGCCATTCATTGTTGCCAGAAACATTATTACGTGGTACATAACTGTATAACATTTAATCTTCTCAATAAGCCTGGAATGTACCAATGAATGAGCAGAGACTCCAGGAGGCTGACAGCAATCCTGAGATCACAGGATCAAAAAGGGGTATGAGACTTAGGTTGTCCATGCTGAGAATATAATAAGACGTGGCATCTAGTAATTTCTCTGTAAATCTGAGTTGAATGAATGGATGCATCTGAGGTCTCCAAAATCAGGACTGCGTACTGCTCCATAAGCCTTAATTCCAGGGCCCAGACTCCAGCTGCAGTCAGGGCCTACACATTCATCTCAGGGGCATTTTTTTAAATTAATGAATTTATTTTTTAATTGGTGCATTGTAATCATACATCTTTGTTAGGTACCAGCTGATAACGGCATATATACACACATTTCTCATTTAACTGCTTCCCCAGTTCTCACCCCACTCCCTCGCCCCCCCTCCTTCTCAAGTTCAGTTTAGTGATTGACTTTGATATGTTTGTGAAAGTACATCATGTGCATTAGGGTGCCCCCCCCATCACCTTCAGTTCAGTTAAGTCACCTTCTTTGCTCATCTAAGGTTTCTCCTTCTTCATCTGGAGTCCCTCTTATGCCCCGTTTTCTCTCTAGCTTCCATATATTAGTGAGAGCATACGATTTTTTACTTTTTGTGACTGACTAATCTCACTTAACATAATGTTTTCCAGTTCCATCCATTTCCCTGCAAATGTCATGATTTTGTTCTTCTTTACAGCTGAGTAAAATTCCATTGTGTACATAGCTCAGGGGCAATTTTTAAGACCCTAGTCTCATCCTCTATCCTGTGCTCTCACCTTCCTTCCAAGAAGGCATAGAATGGAGGAGTTCATTCAATTTTGTGAGGTACCAAGTATTTGAGTGCTGGCTGGGGTACCAAGCATTGTTCTAGAATCCAGATGCTGGGGTTACAGGAGGGAACAGACTGAACTCTCTGCCCTCGAGGGCTCACACTCTAGCCAGAGCCACGTCTTTTGCCCAGCAAATCAGCAATGGCTGACACTTGGTGGTCCTTGTGTGGATCGGGAGGGTGTAGGGAGGAAAGCTCAGTGTTCTGGGCCTCCTGTGCTGGGGCCACCTGTGCATAATTGCTGACCCTCCTCACACAGCTGTCCACCCCTGCAGCTCAACAGTGCAGTTGCTGCACCGGGGCCTCTTCCCTGGCCGTGGTTTCCATCCTGGGTGAGTGTTTGAAAGTGCCTTTGCCTTGGGACCTGGAATGGAGACTAAGATCTCTCGAACCAAGAGCTGAAGTGCAACCTTGAAAAAAATTGATGTATTTTAATTAACTAACTGTTAATTACCACATGGACTGGGGACTCCAGATACCTTCTAGTCCCGGATTTGGATATCTTCCTCAGACATAGCTGCTTTCCTGCCAGTGTGTGCATAAAGAAAACCCCCGCCCATCCCAGGACTATTCCTTTGTGCTAAAGGGGGCTTGAGTTGGTTTCTGCTACTTATAACCAAATACAGTCTCATCACAAATGCAAACAAAAACTCAGAATTTCAATGAAGGACAGAAGCAGCAGACCTACAGCTGCTTTGCTATTATCCAGCCTAGAGGCCATTAATCACAGCAATGATGTTTCCCTGCCCTGCTGAGCACACCTCCCAGCCAAGGTGGAGGCTGAGGAGCACCTACTGAATGCTTACATCTATCTGGATACCACCAGAGTTTCACCTTCCCCAAAATCTATGCTGGGTACCATCTGACCTTCTGATCCAGACACATTTTCCTCTCTTGCTCTAGACTCTAGAGGGAAGAAAAGATTGTGGTAACAGTAAAAGAAGGATGCTGGACGTGGTGGTGTACACCTATAATCCCAGGACTTGGGAGGCTGAGACCTGAGGACCGAGGTTTGAGACTCTAAGCAACCTAGTGAGACTCTGTTTCAAAATAAAAAATAAAATAGGGTTGGGAGCATAGCTCAGAAGTAGAATATCCCTGGATTCAATCCTCAGTACAAAAGAAAAAAAAAGAAAGAAAAGATGAACTACCTGCTAAATCATGGTACAGCAATGGAGTGGCCATCAGTATTGATCAAGGCTAGATCATTACCCACTTACCAAGAGTCAGCTGCTGGGTCATATCCTGCTTGGAAAGATATCTATAGTCCATTAAGAGGGATCGTGTATCTGCCACAGAAAGCTACCTTTGCCCTACATCTGACCAGCTCCACCTGGCTCTGCAGGCCCCAGGTTTTCCTGGGAGGACTTCCCCAAGGCTAAGAGAGGGAATTTCTCTCTGTTAGGGTTCTTCCTTTCAGCCCACTCTTCAGTCGTTACTGAGGAGAGGCCAGGTGTCTAGCACAGTGTCTGACCCAGGGCAGATTCTCAGGATACACTTGTTCAATAGAAGACTGAATTCAGGTATGTAATAAAGTTCCAGCCTTCATTTCTAAACTTCTACAGATGACCATATAACTTGTGTGCCGTCATACTGAGTACTTAGGAATGTGTGTTTAGGAGGCTGAGAGAACAAACAGGGCTCAGGGGACTTTGACTAGCTAGAAATTCCAGGTTCCTCTATTAAATAGAACCTATCAGTTAGGATTATCTTTGGCTTTATACAACAGAAAGCAAAGGTTTGTTCTCTTATGTAAAAGAATATCAGAGGAATTCAGTCCTGCCTCACGGAGTTAGCAGCAACCCCAAGCTGCTTCTGGACTTCTCCAGCACCACGCTTGACCCCAGCTTCCATCCCCAAGGTCACTTATGGTCCAAGAGGGTTATGATGTATCAGCCATCACGACTGCATCCCAAGAAGAGGGAGAGAAAAACGGGCAATGACAGGGTGACCTGCACATCTGAGTCACCTCTCTCTAAGTAGACCTTTTGAAATCTCTACATAGCATAGCCTTTTATATCTCAGCAGCCAGGAAAGGTTAAATATAGGCTTTCGCAGGGCACAATGCTCCAAGATGTGGAATTTTATAATTAAGGGAAAGAGGAGAGCAGATTTCACTCAAGGACTCACAGTCTCTGCCCCAGTCCCCTAAGTAAAACTGTCAGGCGGCCCTCCCTCTCTTTTTAAATTAAAAATCAGTAGATCCCAGTACTTGGGAGGCTGAGACAGGAGGTTCACAGCCAGCCTCAGCTACTTAGTGAGGACCTCAGCAACTTAGTGAGACCCTGTTTCAAAATTAAAAAATAAGGCTGGGGGTGTAGCTCAGAGGTAGAATGCCCCTGGGTTCAATTCTCAGTATCGAAAAAAATTAATTAATTAATTAATAAAAATCAATAGCTCTGTAGGCAGCTCCACTTTGCTGCATCTTATTGCCCTTGATGCAGGGGCTGGTAATCAATCCCTTTATCTCCATGGAGCACTCTAAATATGGGGAGGTCCTTTCCCTGCTCGCTTCTAGTTTGCACTCATCACAAGACAGGACCACATAAAGAGTCCAGGGTAGGCAAGCTGCAGAAAGATATCAAGTGGGCATCTCATGAGGCTGGGTTGAAATGGGTGGATGATTGTGTAGAGTGCAATGCAATGCATTATGGCTCTGCTGCGGACTCCACAGCCTAGGTGCTCTGCATCTCAAACCAGTCTCTGCAGCATGCAGGAAATGCTCTGACAACACAGGCCTGTGCACCCGCCTCTAGAGCTAGGTGAAAAAGGAGAAACCCTATTCCCTTCATCCTTATCCCCTGAGGCAGACAGACCCCAATAGCCACTCCTGCAGCATCTTCCCCACGGATATGGGCAAAAGATCCCATTACCTTGGACTCCCTGGTTAGCGCTTTCTCCAACTGCAGGCTGATTTTCGTCGGGTTGGAAGGGTCTAAATGTAGGACAACTGGGTGATAAAGGAAATGTGGGAAAGTGACAAGGTGCCCCGAGCTGGAATCGGGCGCTGCCCCTTGTTTTCTGTGTTACTTTGCTAACTCCCCCAAGGATCTATTTCTTCAGGCAAAATAGGAATGGTAACTATAGCTCCTCACAGAGCTGCTTAGAGGATTAAACAAGATAATGTAGGTGAATGTGCTTAGCATAGTGCCCAGAGCACAATAGATCCTCAATAAAAGACAGTTAAGTTTACATCTGAGAAAACAGAATGGAGATAGATGGCAGAGGCCATTGTGAAGGCTGGACCCCTGAACAAAGCTGCCTCTGAAATTAGAGAAATTTGCAACCCTGGCATCTTGGCTGGAGTCCCAGGAAGGGATAGGCACTCACTACAGCAAGGCCAGCCCCAGCCTGAGACACCAGGCCCCAGGGGACCAGGGCCACTCCCCAGCGAAGGGCAGGCCTGGCTCAGGGAACTGATTCACATTTTGTCCTGGGGACACTGCACTTGGAAAAACATTATTGATTCTGTGGTTCCGGTTGCAAAGTAGGAAGAAAGACCGAATTTCATTACATAAAGCATTTCTACCTACTGTATGTTCTATTTAAAGAGGAACTTGGCAATCCTTTTCATTAGTGTCTCTTCTTAAAACAATTCTGGAGATAGCTTATTCACATCTTAAAAAGGCAGAACAGAGAGGAAATAACGCTAACTAGCATGTGGTTGACTTGCAAGAACTGGAGTTCATGGCCCCCAGATTTCTAGCACATTCCCTAACTTATCTACTGTGCCAATGTCTGTTAGGGCCTCTCCGCTCATATGCGTACTGCTTCAATGGGCCACCCATGGTCACCAGAGACATGCAGACATGTAAATCTAGGTGACACAAGAGGGAAAATGTAACCTCCCCAAATCACAGGCGGGTCTGCTGCCAGCAAGTCCTGGAGCTGGGATGTTGGAACTTTTCCAGGATGCCTAGAAGCAGTGGAGATGGGGGAGGAGGGGGTGGCGGGGGTGGTGATGAACTGGCCAGCTGCATCCTCAGTTGTCAGCACTTGAAAAAAATCTTGGCAATGTGGCCTCGGTGGGGCTGAGGGATAGAGGCAGAGACTGGAAGCAACTCCTAGGGTGAAATCAGACAGCACATGCTTGCTTGAACCTTCCAAGACTTTTTATACACACACACACACACACACACACACACACACACACACACACACACGTGTGTGTGTGTGTGTGTATGTTTGGTACTTAGGATTGAACTCAGGAACCCAGGGGCATTCTACCTATGAGCCACATCCCCAGGTCTGTTTTATTGTTTATTTTGAAACAGGGTCTCACTAAGTTGCTGAGGCTGCAATCCTCCTGTCTCAGCCTCCCAAGTACTGGGATTATAAGTGTGAGCCACCATGCCCGGCTAAGACTTTACATATATTAGCTCATTTATTTTATGCAAAGACTCTAGGAGGTGGTCTGATCATGTCCCTTTTTACAAGGGCTGGGACTTGAGCTCAGACAGCCTGGCTCTTGAATTCGGAATCTCTACTATTGTTCCCTGGCTTCCTGCTTCCCCTCAGGACAGTCTGGAGCATGTTGAGTCCCTTGAGATCAGTGTTGGGCCCAGGCTCTGGGGACTTGTGCCCCTCACGAGGAGGCCTGGCCAGCTCCTGGACTCACTCCGGTCCCACCTGTTGGGGCCAGGGCCACAGCATGGCAGTCTGTCTCTGCTACCAGAAGGAGAAACTCTTGGCACATGCCCTCCTGGATGGGTCAGTTTGCAGAGAACAGGATGTTTAGAGACCTTGTCACAAATAGCACAGAGAACATGGTGAACCTGCTAGGCCCGATTGCGGAGAGACATGGAGGAGAACGGGCAGGTGGCCTCTCCTTCATTGCAAAGCCAGCAGGCCCCCAAAGTCAGCGCAAGGCCCAGGACTAACCTTAGGGTTTCTCAGATTCCCAACAACACATTTTGATTATTTCTGCTTACCAAGACAGAGCCCTTCTCTCTTTTCCAGAAAAATCCCAAGTTGTAGCTGCTTTAAATAACTTAGTTGGCGCAGCATAGAAACTGTGTGGCCCAGCTCTCTCAGGGCATTCAGAGACAGAGACCTGGAGGCTTCGGGATGATCCCAAGGGATGGCATGCGTGTATCTGCGTGTTCACAAACCGCTGGGGGGAACTCTGGGGAGTCACAACCGTCTATTGTCAGTTTCTAAGACAGGACCCAGCAAGCCCTTGCCGGGAGGTGTCCTTAGTCAGCCAGGGAGCAAAGCTGCCGAGTCATGACGTGACCCCCTAGAGCCATGTGTCGTGCTCTTCCTATCCTCTGGCACCTCGAAGGCCTTTCTTCAGCCAGGTGCTCTCTGCGACCTGGACGGCAAGCAGGGCGGGAGGCTGGAGCCCCCGAGCAGAGCACACCACTTAGACACACTTGGACCACACCTGCGGGCTTCCAAGCCCAGACCAGGTGCCTACCCCTCCCGTTGGGACTCTGCCAAGTCTTTTGCAACATTTTAATACAGCCATTGAAACACCAGATGACAAAATTTCCCATGGAGATTGAGAAATGATGATTGGGGTGATGGCAGATTTCTGGAATTTGTGACAGAGCCACTTCCCAGGGACTGGGACGAGGAGGTCAAGACCACAGCTCCTGTCGCAGTTCATCCAAAGCACTTTGACTCTTTTTAGTTTATGTATTGAGGTTGGGAACAGATTGGATTTGAAAGAAAGCTCCTTTGCTTTGAAAAATGTTTTGAGCCAGGTGCGGTAGTGCATACCTGTAATCCCAGTGACTCAGGAGGCTGAGGCAGGAGGATGGCAGGCTCAAGGCCAGCCTGGGCAACTTAGTAAGACCCTGTCTCAAAATAAAAAATAAAAGCTAGATGTGGTGGCGCATGCTTGTAATTCCAGTACTTGGGAGGCTGAGACAGGAGGATTGCGGGTTCATGGCCAGCCTCAGCAACTTAGTGAGGCCCTCCACAACTTAGTGAAATAATTTCTCAAAATAAAAATAAAATAGGGCTGTGAATGTAGCTCAGAGGTAAATGCCCTTGGGTTCAATTCCCAGTACAACAAAAAATAAATAAAAAGGACTGATGGTATAGCTCAGTGATAGAGCACCCCTGGTTCAATCCCCAGTACTTGGGGAGGGGTGTTTTGAAAACCCTCAACTCAATTTTCACCCAAATTAGGAGCTATGCAAAATTTCAAAAGAAGAAAAATCAGAGAAGAAGAGGTAGTTTGGGGGGATTTTGTTTGTTTGTTTTATGGTGCTGGAGGTGGGATCCAGGCCCTTGTGCATCCTGGGCTCTACCACTGAGCTACACCTTTAGCCTAGAGAGGTAGTTATTCTTGAGTATGAGAAAAAGCTACAAAAGTCATGGAAGGAGTCCATCACTGTGAAGGAGTCTGCCCAGCAGCAGGACTCCCTGCTTAGTTGTCCCTGAAAGAAGAATCCTGAGCTAGGCAAAGTGGCCCATGCCCACAATCCTAGTGCTTGGGAGGCCGAGACAGGAGGATCACAGGTTTGAGGCCAGCCTCAGCTACTCAGTGAGATCCTCAGTAACTTAGTGAGACACTGTTTTAAAATTAAAAATTACAGCCAGGTATGGTAATGCACACCTATAGTCCCAGTGTTTGGGGGGCTGAGACAGGAGGATCATAGGTTTGAGGCTAGCTTCAGCAATGTAGAGAGACTTAGCAACCTAGCAAGACCCTTTTTCAAAATAAAAAATAAAAGCCAGGTGTGGCAGCAACACACCTGTAATCCCAGTACTTGGGAGGCTGAGACAAGAGAATCACAGGTTCAAGGACAGCCCTCAGCAAATAATGAGACTGTCAATCAACCTAGTGAAACCCCGTTTCAAAATGAAAATAAAATAGGGCTGGGGGTGTAGCTCAGAGGTAGAATGCCCCTGGGTTCAATCCCCAGTACCAAAAATTAAATAAATAAATAAATAAAAGGGCTGGAGTATAGCTCAGAGGTAGAATGTCCTAGGTTCAATCCCCAGTGCCACACACAGACACACAAAATTAAAACCTATCAAAAAAGGGCTGGAAGTATAGCTCAGAGGGAAAATGCCCCTGGATTCAATAGAACAGAAGAAAGAAAAGAAAAGGAAAGAATAATAATCCTGGCCTTATGGGCTTCTTTGGGACATAGGAAGATCACAATTTGAAATATAAATCCAAGATAACAATAGTGTATAGGAATCCTACACAATTCAGGGCTAAAGAAACAAACAAAAACAATTGCAAAATGAAGTCATGAATTGCCTTCAAACATAGGAAGACTCTTCTTCCTCTTCCAGTCCCAGAAGTCACCACCACATGCTGCCTCTGAGTCAAGGCTAGGAATAAACAGATGCAAATAAGCCTGATTTATTTGTAATTTTTAGCTTTTGGTGCTGGGGATTGAATCCAGGGGCATTCTACCTCTTAGTTACATCCCTAGCCTTTTTGTTTTTTGAAACAGCGTCTCACTAATTCTCTGAGGATCACGCTGATTTGCTGAGGCCGTCCTGAAATCTGCAATCCTCCTGTCTTGACCTCCCAAGCGCTGGGATTACAGGCCTGCACAACTCATAGAACCAATTTGCGTTTTTTGCTCTTCTCCTGGGTAGAGTGACCCTTTAACTACAGAGAGCCAGAACGAAGCATCTCAAGCCATTCAGATGGTGGCCTTTTAATAAGTGAAACAGGAGACCAGGGCCCCACACTGTCATTGTCCTGAGAGTTCCCAGGCAGGCTTTTCTGTTGCAACCTGGATACAGGTCCAAAGTGCCTTCCTTGTATGGACCCACCCTGGACTCTACTTCTCCGAGAGTCGCACTGCTATCGAGTGACTATGAGCTTCCTGCCACTGCCTTGTTCAAGCTTCTGGATGGGTGCCAAGTCGAGGCTTTGCGGGGTTCATTCACCCTGGAGCACGGAGCTTTTCAGCAGTGTGGGAAGCTTGTGTGTTTGCAGATCGACACCGTGGGGCAGAGCCACCGAGTGTCTCAGTTCAGCACACGCCTACTCATTGTGGAGGGAAGCAGCAGTACAAAACCTGTCTGGAGTTGTGACACCCTAATGTCACTCACTTCATGTCATCGAACACCCACCCCTCTTAAAAATGCCATGAGGCGTGTATTTATGTTTAAGATTAAGGCAAATTTAAATTGGAAAATTACCCAAGGATTTTCTCATATTCTAACAAAAAGATTTACCAGAGATATTTGAAATTTAGAACTAGGGATTGGGATTCTACTCAGGGAAGATATTTGACCAACCTGTGAAGTAGGAAGAATTTGTCTTTGCTGTCTTCCTCACCCACCCTAGACACCCACTCCCCTCCATGGTACCATGCACACAGCTGGCCCTCACCAGTGCCCTCCCCCGCTCCAGCATCGTCTCCTCTCAGCCCTCCTCTTTATACATGTTTGTGCTGGGAATTGAACCAAGGGGCATTCTACCTCCAAGCTACACCCCTAGCCCTTTTTATTTTTAATTTTGAAACAGGGTCTCTAGGTTGCTGAGGCTGGCCTCAAACCTGCAATCCTCCTGTTTCAGTCTCCCAAGTAACTGGAATTATCTGTGTGCTACCATGCAAAGCTTCAACCATCCTCTTAACATCCAGTTCAATTCCTCCTGCAGGTGGTTCTTCTAGGCTAGTTGTTTCTTTGGAAAGGAGCTAACAACTGCCAACTTCTCTTTCAGCACCCAAATTTTAGTTGGGTTAAGAGTGATGATAGAGCCAGATGTGATGGTCCATGCCTTTTATTCCAGCATTTGGGAAGCTGAGACAGGAGAATCATAGGTTCAAGACCAACCTCAGCAACTTAATGAGACTCTCAGCAATCTAATGAGACCCTGTTTAAAACAAAAAATAAAAAGGGCTAGGGATGTAGCTTGGAGGTCGAACCTCCCTGGGTTCAATCCCCAGTAATACACACACACACACACACACACACACACACACACACACACACACGGTAATGATAATACCCTGAAGACTTAATCCACATCCATCCCCTCACTCCCAGGATATTTGTAATTTAACTGGAGAATTAACTTCCAATGACATTTCAACATGTAACAGAAATGACGGGGGACTAGGAGGTTAGTCCATTGGACCTTATGGTAATGTCCCTTCTAGTTATGCCTTTTACTTTTGGACTTGGATAAGAGACAGGTGACCAGAATTTATTTCTGACTTAATCCATTTTTTAACTAAGCACCTACCATATTCTTAGCACTTGGCTAGGCCCTAGGAATACAACGATGAATGAGACAGACTCTGTGTCCTCAGTGAGCTCCCAGTCTAGCAGGAGTCATCTGAGACATGATCCAATCTTCCCTAGCAATACAGGCAAAAGGCTAGGGGAACATAGAAGAGAGGAGGGCTAATGATGCCTAGAGAGAGCCACGGAGGGCACTGGCCTTTTTTTTTTTTTTTTTTTTTTGTGGTACTGGGGACTGAACCCAGGGGCATTTTATCTCCGAGATACACCCCCAGCCTTATCTTTTATTCTTTATTTTGAAACAGGGTCTCACTAAGTTGCAGAGGGCCTCACTAAGTAGCTGAGGCTGGCTGCGAACCTGAGATCTTCCTTTCTCAGCCTCCCAAATACTAGGATTACAAGAGTGCACCACCACTCCTGGCTGAATAGAAGTTTTATGCTGCAGACTGTGGAGCTATCAAAACTTTTTCAAACTTCCATAGAGAGATATGTTCAGAAGGTCACCCCTTCTTTCAGGCAAAAGACAATGGAGGCTCCATCCAGGGCTATGAGGAGATGGATAGAAAAGACATTCTAAGGAGAGAACAGATACAAATAATTAGCTGCTTGATGTTGGGGGGAGGTAAAGGAGAATTCATGAATGATAAATGAAGTCTCTTGCTTAGGCTGTTGAGTAATGGCGGTGCCATTAATTGAATACAGGGATTATAGGAGCAAGGGTTGTGGGACATGATAATGAACTTGTTTGGGGGCCTGTTGATTTAAGAGACCCAGGTGTGGCATGAAGGTGGTTGAGGATGTCTCTACAGAGAATTCTTCTGTTGTTTATGGCTTTGGTCTTCTTAAGAGAACACCAGATGCCTATCTGTGCCAGGCACGTGTCCATCTCTGACCTGGCTCCTCTTTCAGTGCCATAATTTTTTCCATCATACAGCAGGATGTGAATGTAGACAGAGCGTGAACAAGATCCCTGGGAGTGTTGCAGCCATTAACCAGAAGCCAAGATATGTGGAAGCTTCTGGAAGCTCAGGTCCCACCTCCTCTCTTTCTCTCACCCAACCACTCATCTTCCTTCCTTCCTTCCTTCCTTTTCCTTCCTTCCTTCTTTTTTTCTTTCTTCTTTCATTTTCTGTGATACTGAAGATGGAACCCGGGAGTGTTCTACCTCTGAGCTGTATATACCTCCAGACCTATTTTATTTTAAATAGGGTCTCACTAAATTGACAAGGGGCTCACTAAGTTGCTGAGGCTGATCTCGAACCTGCAATCCTCTTGTCTGAGCCTCCCAAGTACTGGGATTACAGGTGTGTACTACTATGCCCAGCTCTGTTTCTTCATTTTCTAAATGTTAAGCCTGGGAGTACAGCTCAGTGGAAGATCATTTGCCTACCAGGTATGAGGCCTTAGGTTCCATCCCCATCACTGAAAAAGAATAATAAATAAATAAATAAGTAAATAAATAAATAAATAAATGTTAAGCTCCTCTTTCCCCATTCATCTCATATTTTCAATTTGCCTTTCTTTCTTTCCTTGCTTAGAAACTAATTTTTCTTCAGAAAAGAATTGGTGGCCTACTTTTTGCTTGGTTCAGCATGAACATTGTTGAATGAAAATCAGTGTTCATTGGTTGAGTGAAAAACCATGAACTAGAACTGTGCTGTGGAGATAAAGCAGTTTGGGGAATGCTTGTACAGTTAAGAATTCGTCTCAGAAATCCTAAAAATGTTTGTGTTCTTTGACCTGGCAACCCTACTTCTTAGAATGTATTCTAGAGAACAGTGGACAAGTATACAGATATGGATATACAAAATTACTGATATTGTTTATTGTAGTAAAAAAAACCCCTAATAAATAACCATAAAATATGAAATAAAAGTTAGCTAAATTAATTTAAATGATTTATATGATGGAATTTAATAAAAACTAATTCATTAAAACCAACAGCTGGGTATGGCAGCACACACTTGTAATCTCAGTATGTCGGAGGCTGAGACAGGAGGATTGCAGTTTTGAGGATAGCCTCACAAGTAGTGAAACTCTCAGCAATCTAGTGAGACCCTTTTCAAAACAATTTTTTTTTAAAGTGCAGGGGTTTTAGCTCAGAGGTAGAATGCCTTTGGGTTGAATCCCCAGTAACACACACACACACACACACACACACACACACACACACGGAAACTAAAATGAGCAAATGTAAATAATTATCAGAGAGGACAGTGGAATTTCTATTGGTTTAATTGTTTCTCTCTCTCTTGTGTGTGTGTGTGTGTGTGTGTGTGTGTGTGTGTGTGTGTGTTTTATTGGAGATTGAACCGGGGGCATTCTACCTCTGAGCTACACCCAGCACATTTTATTTTTTATTTTGAAACAGGATCTTGCTAAGTAGCCAAGGGTCTAGCCAAGTTGCTGATGCTGGCCTCAAACCTGGCAATCCTCCTTTCTCAGCCTCCCAACCATAATCTTAGCTCTTAAAACCTTAGCTCTTCTGCAGTCTCTCAGATAGAAAAGTCACCCAAGGCCTAACTTTTGTCTATCTCTGTGCAGTTTACCTTCTAAAGCAGACATGTTGCAGCAAGAGATAAGTTGTATTTGTGATGAGGGCAATGAGATTTGAGGGCAATAGGGAGCAGCAGAAGACAGAAGGGTTGCTGGGTAACAGACCTGCCGAGTATGGTCAGGGCTAGCCAGTAATCGTACATATGCAGAATGAAATGTTATTCTCTTCACCTGTGCAGTTGAAGGGGGAGAAAGATGAGTTGCAATACTGGCAGCAATGCAGAGTCACTGACCTCACAGGCTGCCGATGGGAGTGTAAATGGTGACAACCTTCCTCCAGGGCTCTGGCAATGTGAATATAAAGCTACATGTGAATATAAAACTCATGTAGAGTTTTTGACAGGATTTCTACCCCAGAAATTCATCTTAAGGAAGTAATTAGACATGTGGTTGTATGCTTATCCATTAGAATATTCATCAGGCTTATGCCATAGTTTGGACTGAATGTCCCCCAAAGGCCCAGGTGTTGAAGCCCTGGGGTTACTGGGAGGTGGTGGAAGCTTCAGGAGGCGGGGCCCAGTGGAAGGAAGTTAGGTCACTGGGGGCGTGCCCTTGAAGGAGATATTGGGACCTTGACCCTTCTCTTTCTCTCTTTTGCCTCCTGACCTCTGTGAGGTGAGCAGTCTCCTCTGCCGTGTGCTCCCACCATGATGTGCGGCCACGCCACAGGCCCAAGGACAATAGTGGTGTGGACGGAAACCTCCCAAACTGCAAACCCAAATAAATCTCTCCTCTTTACAAGTTGATTTATATTAGGTATTTTTATGTAACAGAAAACTGACTACAATTTCTCTGTGTGTGTTTGGGGGTTGGTACTGGGGATTGAACCCAGAGGCATTCTACTTCTGAGCTACACTCCCAGCCCTATTTTATTTTATTTATTTATTTTATTTTTGCAGTACTGGAGGCTGAACCCAGGGGTATTCTACCTCCAAGCTACACCCCCAGCCCAATTTTTCATTCTTTATTTGAAACAGAGTCTCACTAAGTTACAGAGTGCCTCACAAGGTAGCTGAGGCTGACCTCGAACCTGGATCTTCCGGTCTTAGCCTCCCAAGTACTGGGATTACAAGCGTGCACCACCACACCCAGCTCCTATTTTATTTTTAAATAAGAAATTTCTACAAGCCAGGAGTGGTGTCACACGCTTGTAATCCCAGTACTTGGGAGGCTGAGACCAGATGATCACAGGTTTGCGGCCAGCCTCAGCTACTTAGTGAGGCTCTCTGCAACTTAGTGAGACCCTGTTTCAAAATAAAGAATAAAAAATAGGGCTGGGGGTATAGCTCGGAGGTACAATGCCCCTGAGTTCAATCCCCAGTACCGCAAAAAAAAAAAAAAAAAAACCCCAAACTGACCGGCTTTCATGTGGCCTTGCATACAAGTTGAAGTGATACTCCCAACTTTGGAATATGGTGCCTCTAGAGCTCAGGGAGGCATACCATGTGTTGGAATTTCACATAACTTCCTATTCTCAAGATTCATACTTTCTGTAGAATGAAGAATTTCCTTCCTTTTTAAGACTGAAGAACATTCTTTTTTTTTTTTTTTTTTTTTTTTTTTTTTTGCGGTACTGGGGATTGAACTCAGGGGCATTCTACCTCCGAGCTGTACCCCCAGCCTTATTTTTTATTCTTTATTTTGAAACCGAGTCTCACTAAGTTGCGGAGTGCCTCACTAGGTAGCTGAGGCTGGCCTCGAACCCGGATCCTCCGGTCTCAGCCTCCCGAATGCTGGGATTACAAGCGTGCTCCACCACGCCCGGCTCTGAAGAACATTCTGTTGTATGAACATAGCACATTTTCTTTTTCCATTCATCCATCAATACTTGGGTTATTTCTACTTTTTGCCTATTGTGAAGAATGCTATTACAAACATGGGCTTGCAAAAAACTCTTCAAGTCCCTGCTTTCAATTCTTTTCGGTATATACCCAGAAGCTGAATTGCTGGATCAGCCAGGTGTGGTGGCACACACTTGTAGTCCCAGCATTTGGGAGGCTGAGACCGGAGGATCCGGGTTTGTGGCCAGCCTCAGCTGCCTAGTGAGGCCCTCTGCAAATTAGTGAGACCCTGTTTCAAAATAAAGAATAAAAAATAGGGCTGGGGTATAGCTTGGAGGTAGAACACACCTGAGTTCAATCCCCAGTACCGCAAAAAAAAAAAAAAGAAATTTCTGCTTCTCTTTGTAACAAGATTTCTTGAAAGAGTGAGGGACGTATACTCTCTTTGAAATCTCCTCCAGTCAGGGTCTTGCTAGATGAATTAGAGTCTCACTACCTGCTGAGGCTGTCCTCAAACCTGCAATCTTCCTTTCTCAGCCTCCCAAGTACTGGGATTACAAGCATATGCCACCATGCTCAACTGAACACAGGGGCATTCTACCTCTGATCTATATCACCAGCATATGTGTGTTACTGGGGATGAAATGTGTGTGTGTGTGTGTGTGTGTGTGTGTGTGTGTGTGTGTGTGTTACTGGGGATGAAACCCAGGGACCTTCTACCTCCGGGCTACATGACCTATTTTTTTATTTGGAAGCAGGATCTCACTAAGTTGCTGAGAGTCTCACTAAATTGCTGAGGCTAGTTTCGAACTTGCAATCCTCCTGTCTCAGCTTCCCCAGTACTGGGATTATAAGCACACACTACCATGCCCAACTTTAGCAGCACTTTTTAATTTTTTATTTTGAAACAGGGTCTAGAGAGCTGGGCGTGAGCTAACTTCAACTGTTTGTATCACTTTTGCCTAGCTGGTTGTTTAGTACTTCTGTGGTTGGTGATGTCATGCTGGCATTGGCATGCTAATCAGTACATGCCCGCTCCTATCCGTCCATCCAAGAACCTCTGCCATGCATTTATTTGTCCCAATCTTCACATCTTTCTCTTTCAAAGCTCCTGACCAAGCCATTCACCACAACTGGTGTGGGCCTGTTTGTTCTAAGCCCAAGCCATTTCTTTTTCACACTGTATTTATGTATTTATTTCTGTGTGGTGTTGGGGATTGAACTCAGGGGCATTCTACCTCTGAGCTACACCCCCAGCCATATTTTATTTTTATTTTGAAACAGGGTCTCTCTAGTTGATAAGTCTCACTACTTGCTGAGGCAGTCCTTGAACCTGTGATCCCCCTGTCTCAGCCTCCCAAGTACTGGGATTACAAGTGTGTGCCACCATGCCTGGTTTTTTTCACACATTTGGATGACAGAATCACTGGCCTGAAGGTCTGCCCATTAGTAAAATTTCTGCTCATCCTTGTCTTTCCCCTGGATAACACTGTAGTACAGCTATGTTCCACTCCAGCTAGCACCCACATATCAAGCCAATCTGTCTATGAACTAAACTCGGGTTTCCCCCACTCTGTTAAGTGGTCATAACTGGTTAGCCAGGGGTCCACAGGGAGCCATGGGTGTGAGCTGAGGGGGAGGCGGGGCAGTAATGGTGGGTGGCATATGTGTCGGGTGCATTATGCAGGTCACTTCTGCCCTTCTGCCCTGCTTGTGGTCCATCCTGGGTGCACCATTCCCATCTTGTGATGGGCTGCAGCTGGGCCTGCTTCACCTTGTGACTCTATGACTTTGATATAACCTTCCTCATTTCAAGCAGTTCTGCCCTCCAGGTTACTTGCCTCATGGCCACGTGTTCTGTCTCCCTTAGGGCCTAATAGTATACCCATGTTTTATAGAAAAGTGTTTAATTCTCCACTACAGTTGGCATGGCCTTGCTCTAGAGCCCTGTGGATCTGCATTGTGATTCTCTCTTTGAGACTTGGCATAAATTCCACACGATGTCTTTTCCCAACTGATACCTGTAGTCACATAGGGCCTGCCAGATCATATGGCCCGAGCATCAAGGCTGCTCGCACCGTGGCTGGACATGCTACAGAGCTCTTTCCTGCTCTTAGCCTCATTTATTTATTTATTTATTTATTTATTTATTTATTTATTTACTTATTTATTTATTTTTGCGGTACTGGGGATTGAACCCAGGGGCATTCTACCTCCAAGCTACAACCCCAGTCCTATTTTTTTATGCTTTTTTTTGAAAAAGGGTCTCACTAAGTTGCAGAGAGCCTCACTAAGTAGCTGAGGTTGGCTTCAAACCCGTGATCCTCCTGTCTCAGCCTCCCAAGTACTGGGATTACAGGTGTGCTCCACCACACCTGGCTCTTAGCCTCATTTAAAACTGACAGGCAGCTGGGCGTGGTGGTGCACGCTTGTAATCCCAGCGTTTGGGAGGCTGAAACCAGAGGATCCAGGTTCACGGCCAGCCTCAGCTACCTAGTGAGGCACTCCACAACTTAGTGAGACCCTGTTTTAAAATTAAGAATAAAAAATAGGTATGGGGGTGTAGCTCGGAGGTAGAATGCCCCTGAGTTCAATCCCCAATACCGCAAAAACAACAACAACAAAAACCTGACAGGCTTTCATGTGGCCTTGCATATGGGTTGAAGTGATACTCCCAACTTTGGAATATGCTGCCTCTAGAGCTCAGGGAGGCATACTGTGGGTTGGAATTTCTTCTTTGTGATGGGAAGTGAAAGATCCAATAACGTAGCCTTTACTTTGGCTGGATGTCACAGAATGCCCTAGACCACTGGACCCATAAAAATGTTACAGATGTGGGAGACCTCTTGGTCATCATCAGGCTTTTCCTCTTTCTCTGGAATGCATGTGTCACACAGGCCTCCAACGCACTGGCCTCTTCTTGCTCAGTTGGTCTAATTATCTTAATGCCGTAAACATCCAGCTCTCCAGATCCCTGGGGACTACACTATGCCAAGGGCAAGAGCAGTTACACAGCCTCGGGGCAAGACTGTAAAGGCATATGTTGTCTCTTCCAGATGAATCAACTCTTTTTTATTTGTTTGTTGTGGTACTAGGGATTGAAGCTAGAGGCCTTCTACCTCCAAGCTACACCCCCAGCCCTATTTTATTTTAGTTTTTATTTTGAAACACAGTCTCACTAGAGGAGAGTTTCACTACTTGCTGAAGCTGTCTTCTAACCTGTGATCCTTCTGTCTCAGTCTCCCAAGTACTGGGATTACAAGCAAGCACCACCACACCCTGAGAACCAACTGCTTTGATGGAAAAGCATGTACTCATTGGCTCTGTGGCCACATGTTATGATCCTGAGGCTATCTTGTTTCACTCTAGCAAAGATATCACATCTGGCACAGCAGCTGCAGATGGAGTACTACATGGGTAACAATGCTAATCTGTTGTCTTCCAGGATCTGATTTCTGTGGGGTTCAGACTGGTGACTCACCAAAGATGTGATTGGGACCCCAACACTGAATCCCTTAGGTCTTTCCCAATCACTTTTGCAATTACTTTTTGTAAATTGCTGTTACCTCTCTGGGGTGCATTATTAGTTTTGATTTACGATCTTGGTTCATGGTAGGAAGAAGTGGTGTCAAAAAGGTAGTTTCAGAGACTTCCATTTGGCCTTTCCACTATAATAGCTTTTATTCCACAAGCCAAGAAACCAAGGTCTAGCCATTTCATTATATTTTTAAGAACTGGGGAAATGACCACTGCTGAGTCCACCAACTGGTGAGCACACTATGGGCCAGACATGGGCCAGCCTCCTTACTACCTGGCTGCCATATACACCCACTCCACCAGCCATCTCGTGATCATGTTTCAGGGGTAGGGGTGCGGGTCTCAACTAGGACCCCATGCCCAATAGTACTGGAAAGAATATTTTCTTTGTCCATGTATAGTTACCCAAATAAAAGGCCATAGTTCCTTTAGGGAAGGACTTGGGAAATATCCCCTTTGTAGAACATCATGATGTTACAGAATCTTCCTGCTGGGGATCTGGACTCTCTTTCTATCTGTAAGTTCTGGATCTGAAGCAGAGCAGGGGTTCGAGCAGGGGTTATAGACTTTTCTTGGCTTCCTGATTATGCATTCTTTATTTCAGTTTCTTGTACAGACTGAAATGAACCCTTTTGACCAGTTATACTGTTTTCTATTAGCTACACACAGTTCTCTGAGGGTCAGGGGCTCCCGGCTGCCACTCCAACCTTGCTGCTCATTACCATAATGGCCATCCCCCTGGCTGCTCAGGGTTTGGTGTCACATCTGTTCCCTTTCATCTCCGGGTCCCATCATCCCTGTTGTCATTGTGAGCCTACTTCTGCAGTGGCATCTCCCGCCCACCATCCTGTCCTACACACCTAAGCAGCACTGGTGCCCCATCTGGCTCCCTCATCAGCGCACTGCTTACTGTGCGGTGGCATGCTCTGGTTCTTCCAAGCACAGTCACCTGGTAGGCCTTCCTGCTGCAAGGAGGGTATCGACCCTAACACACTCATTTCTCTCTGAGCCTTCTAGTCCCGCCTTTCATCTTCTGCCATGGACATTCTGGCATTTCTACTTCATTTGGCATGGGACATAATTTTCTTCAGTCTTGGGTTTTTGTTTTTGGTGGTACTAGGATTGAACCTAGGGGCATTCTACCTCTGAACTATACCCTCAGCCCTATTTTATTTTATTTTATTTTTTTGTTTTGAAATGGGTTCTTCCTAAGTTGCTAAGAGTCTCACTACATTGTTGAGGATGTCCTCAAACCTGAGATTCTCCTGTCTCAGCCTCCCAACTACCGGGATTACAGGAGTGTGCCACCATTCCTGGCTTCTTCAGTCTTCTAAGACCCATTCTAGCAGTGTGTCTTCACTACCATCCTGGGATCTTATCCGGGCATTACATCCTGAAAGATCCCCAAAGAATCTGTCCTTTTCTACCTTTACACTTGACTTTGCTGAGGCCAGACCTGCAGTATGTAATCCCAATGCAGACTTTCCCAGAAGCTCCTGGTCCACGTTGGTAGGTCCTGCATTGCTTTGCAATAGAAGCCCTTTCCTCCCTTCTCAGGCCCAGCATGTCTCTGGCCAGGTTTGTTGTGACTTCATCCTCCTTATTGGCCTAGTAATCAGGAGGGCAGACCGTGGCAGACTTAAAAAGAACATAGTTAAAGGCAGGGGGTATAGCTCAGTGGTAGAGCACTTGCCTAACATGTACAAGGCTCTGGGTTCCATCTCTTCACAGGAAGAAAGGAAGGAAGGAAGGAAGGAAGGAAGGAAGGAAGGAAGGAAGTTAGTTGGAGGACTCACATTTCCTGATTTCAAAACTTAGTACAGTAGTGTACTAAGTAGTGCACTGTATTTTAGTAGAATACATCTACACATATAGATAAATGGAACAGAATGGAGAATCCAGAAATATTCCCTCACAGGTGGCTCACTGATTTTCAACAAGGGTGCCAAGACAACTCAATGGGGAAAATAGTCTTAAACAAATAGCGTAGGGACAACTGGACATTCTCATGCCAAGAAAATCAAATTGGAACTCCTATATCATACCATATAAAATGAATTCAAAATGGATTGTAGACATAAATGTAAGAACAAAACTAGAAAACTCCTAGGAGAAAGCATAAGAATAAATCTTCATAACTTTGGATTAGGCAATTGCTTCTTCCTCCTCCACCGCCTCCTTTTTTTTTGTTTTGTTTTGTAGTGCTAGGGACCAAACCTGAGGCTTTGTGCACGTTGGTTACTCTGCCATTGAGCCACACTTCCAGCCTGGTTTCTCAAACATGACACCATAAGCACAAGTGACAAAGGAGAAACATAAACTGGACTTCATATAAACACAAAGGACATCTTATGCTTCAAAGCACACCACCACAAAAGTAGAGAAACAACCCACAGACTGGTAGAAAATAATGCAAATAATAAGTCTGATAAGGAATTTTTATCTAGACTATAGATAAAACTCCTGTAAAGAACTCATAACTCCGTAATAAAAAATAACCCAAATTTTTCTTCTTTTTGTGGTACTTGGGATTAAACCCAGAAGCATTCTACCTCCAAGCTATACTCCGAGCCTGATTTTATTTCTTATTGGAAACAAGATCTCGCTAAGTTGCTGACATCCTTACTAAGTTGCTGAGGCTGGCTTCGAATTTGCTATTCTCCTGTCCCAGTCTCCCAAGTACTGGGATTACAGGCGTGTGCCACTGCACCCAGCTAAAGATAACCCAATTTTAAAAGGATCCGAATAGATATTTTTCCAAAGAAGATAAACAAATGCCTGATAAGCCCATGAAAAGATGCCCAACATCATTAGTCATAAGGGAAATGCAAATCAAAACCACCCCTGAGGTACCTCTTGCTAGCCACCAGCGTAGCTACAGTGAGAACAAGGGAAAAACAAGTGTTGGCGAGGATGTGGAGAAACAGGAACCCTCATGGGCTGCGGTGGGGATGGGAGCCAGGGCAAACACTTCCAAACACGCTTTGGCAGTTCTTCAAAAAGTTAAAAAGGAGTTTCCATAGAACCCCCAAATTCCTCTCCTACGTATATACCAAGAGAATTGAAAACCTTATTTACATAAAACTTAAACTTGAATGTTCATAACAGCATTATTCCTAATAACCCAAAGTGGTAACAACCCAAATGTCTATCAACTGATAAATACAATTCATACAAGGGTGGGAGTGTGACTCAGTGGTAGAGTGCTTGCTAAGCACACACAAAAGTCCTGGGTTCCAGCCCCAGAACCACCAAAAGAAGAAAGAAAAAAAATCCATACAACTCAGTATTTTTAAACCATCAAAAGGAATAAAATTACTGATATATATCACAACATGAATAAACCTTGAAAAATATGCTAAGTGAGAGAGTCTAGACACAAAGATCACATAATGTATTATTCCATGGAATATAGACCTGGATGTAAGAACAAAACACAAAACTCAGAGAAGAAAACATAGGAATAAATTTTCATGACCTTGGATTAGACAGCGTTTTTTTCAATAGTTTCAAGATATTTATGTGAAGTATCCTGAATAGACAAACATATGAATAGAATGTAGATTGGTGGGGCTGGGGCTGTAGCTCAGTACTGAAGTATGTATGCAAGAAGCCTGGGCTCAATCTCCAGCATAAAAAAAGAAAAAAGAGCCGGGCATGGTGGCGCACACTTGTAATCCCAGTACTTGGGAGGCTGAGACAGGAGGATCCGGATTCTCAGCCAGCCTCAGCTACTTAGTGAGACTCTCAGCAACTTAGTGAAACCCTGTTTCAAAATAAAAAATTAAAAATAGGACTGGGGGTGTAGCTGGGAGGTAGACTGCCCCTGGGTTCAATCCCCAGTACTGCCAAATATAAAATAAAATAAAAACTAAAAAGGGCTGGGGTATAGTTCAGAGGTAGAAGACCCCTGTGTTCAATCCCCAGAACCAGGCTACTGGGGGTGGGAGTGGGCATGGGAGAAATAGGAGGTGACTCCTGATGGATGCAGGCTTCTTCTTTCTTTCTTTTCTTCCTTCCTTCCTTCCTTCCTTCCTTCCTTCCTTCCTTCCTTCCTTCCTTCCTTCCTTCCTTTCTTTCTTTCTTTCTTTCTTTCTTTCTTTCTTTCTTTCTTTCTTTCTTTCTTTCTTTCTTTCTTTCTGTGGAACTAGGGATTGAACCCAGAGGCATTCTACCTCTGAGTTACACCCCCAGCCCTACTTTTTTTTTGGTACTGGGGATTGAACCCAGGGGCATTCTACCTCCGAGCTACACCCCCAGCCCTATTTTTTATTCATTATTTTGGAACAGAGTCTCACTAAGTTGCGGAGGGCCTCACTAAGTAGCTGAGGCTGGCCATGAACCTGCGATCCTCCTGTCTCAGCCTCCCAAGTACTGGGATTACAAGTGTGCGCCACAGGTTTCTTTTTGAATTAGTGAAAATATTCTAAAATGTTGAAATGATTAAAAATGTTCTATGAATATACTACAACCCACTGAATTATACACTTTAAAAGGGTGACTTTTTTTTAGCCTCGTCTGATTGTGCAGGCCTATAATCCGAGTATTTGTGAGGCTGAAACAAGAGGATTGCAGGTTCAAGGCCAGGTTCAGCAAGTTAGTGAAACTCTCAACAACTTAGATAGATCCTGTTTCAAAGTAAAATAACATAGGGCTCGGAGTGTAGCTCAGAGGTATAATGCCCTTGAGTTCAATACTTGGTACCAACCCCCCTTTCCCAAATAAAAAAATGGTGAATTTTACAATATAGAAGACTGAGGCAGGAGGATTACCTGAGCCCAGGAGTTCAAGGCCAGCCAGGGTAACATAATGAGATCCTATCTCAAAAAACCAAAACCAAACAAACAAAAAACAGAAGGGAAACTGGACATGGGGGTACACTACTATAATTCCAGTATTTGGGAGAATTGCAAGTTTGAGGCCTGCCTCAACAAATTAACATGACCCTGTTTCAAAATAAAAAATAAGAAGGGCTGGGGCGTAGCTCAAGAGGAGAGGGAAGAGAAGGAGAGGTAACTGACACAAATTAGTATTTTGGAGCAGAATCCTGGAGGGAGGACTAGTGCAAACATTCACCTAGAAGGTCCCCTCCATCTAACTGGGACTTCTCCATGGGGCCGTTGCTGGTCCCTGTTGGCCCCCATGGAATTACAGGATCATCCGCTTCATTGAATCTGGTGAATCAAAAACACAGCCAGGAGTGCTTTTAAAAAAGAGACAGACTTCCCAGGTTCACCTGCTGAAATCACAGAAGTGGGCCCAAGACTCTCGGAGCACCCCAGGTGATTCTGATGATCAGCCAGATTTGGGAACCTTTGATCCAGTTCAGCTCCCATCCAGGCTCCCACCCAGGCTGCAGCCTCCCTGCCAAAGAGGCTGAATCAGCTTTTCCAAGACGCTTCCTGACTGGCCTGCAGGGATAGGCGCCGCGGTGCCTCCAAGACACTGCTCATCACCGGCCCCACCTCGGCGCGAGTCTGGGATTGTCCTTGCCTCTTTAAATGCCTCCCTCACCCACGAGGCTGAAGGCCCTTTGAAGAAGGGCACTGTGTCTCATGGAGTGTTTTGCTCCCAATGTCTGGCTCATAGTAAGGACTCAGTATGTTCACTGAATGAATAAATACCCCCAGCACCCTCCTAACACCATGCATTATCTGAGGTGTAGTGATTGTGCCTGTATAGCACTTGGTACAAAGAATTTGTCACAGACAATATTTATTTTTAAAATTATTTGTAATTATTTTCAACTGTTTTAAAATTATTATTATTATTAGAGATGGGGTCTCCAATTCCCGGACTAGAGCAATTCTTCTGCCTCAGCCTCCTGAATGACTGGAACTACAGGTGCATGTTGCCACCGGGCTTATTTAGATATTCTATAAGGGAATTTGATAGCAATAGATACACTATCTCTGAAGATCTGGCTGGAAGCTGGCTGCCCTTTAGAAAGCTCAGTTCAGATGTTCTCAGAGGTAGAAAGGCCCTGGGTTCAATCCCCGGTACCACACACACACACTGCACCTCTGCACTCAGCAGTTATTTATTGAGAATCCATGACTAGCCAGGCACCAGGAATAAAGCAATGAACAAAATAGCCAGAGTCCATGAGCTCCTGGGCCTTACATCTAGTGGTTAACACAGGTGTCATACCTCTTATTCTGGACCCCAGGGACGAATGATGTCTTAGACATCACTACTTGACTCTATTTGTGGAATGAATAAATGAATAAAAGAACTAAAACTGTTCTGCTGCAGATACTAGGTATATAAAAAATGAAATTCAACACAAATTACAAAGTTGCTACAAAAGCCTGTGAAAAATTACAAGGACGCTAATGACACGGGCGTTGCACGACAATTTCCCAGGACCCAGCAGGATGGTTGTTCTGACATGTTACCATTGGCAGGTACTCAGAAAGTCCTCCTCCCTTCTGGAATGCAGTTGGCAGTGTGAGTAGTACACCTGGCTCAGGAATGAAAGGGAAAAACAGGGAAAGACAGGTGAGAACTGGTCCCAGCTCTGCACCTGTGAAGCCTCCTGCTTCTGCTCCCTGGCTGTCAGAGGTGTTGGAGACATGGACCTCTTAGGTGTTCACCTGCCATGCCATTCGCCTCCATGGCCACCCCACTGTCTACTTCACTCAGAAGCCATCAGATCACTGCGTCCAGCGTCCTGTTACCAAACCTGCAAGTTACCTGCTTCTGACCTCATCCTCTTCCTCCACCTGATACTATGAAACAAGTCCCAGCTCCACCACCCATCAGCTTCATGACCTTACACATCTTAGTGATGGTATGGGCCTCAGTTAAAAGTTGGCCCCCACTTTTAACTGGCGCACACTTTTAATTGGCGCACACTTGTAATCCCAGTACTTGGGAGGCTGAGACCGGAGGATCCGTGTTCGAGGCCAGCCTCAGCTACTTAGTGAGGCCCTCTGCAACTTAGTGAGCCCCTGTTTCAAAATAAAGAGTAAAAAATAGCACTGGGGGTGTAGCCTGGAGGTAGAATGCCCCTGAGTTTAATCCCTAGTACTGCAAAAAAAAAAAAAAAGTTGCCCCCCAAGCCGAGTGTGATGATGCATGCCTGTAATCCTAGTACTTGGGAGGCTGAGACAGGAGGATCACAGGTTCAAGGCCAGCCTCAATGAGATCCTCAGCAATTAAGTAAGACTATGTTTCAAAATAAATAATAATATATATTTTTTTAAAGGGCTGGGTATAGCTCAGAGGTAGAATGCTCTTGGGTTTAATCCCCAGTACCAAAAAGTAAAAACTTTTTAAAAATTGGCCTCCATTTCAAAATGGGGATAATAGAAGTACTAATTTTTATAATGTGGTAGTGGGCATTAAATGAGATAACAAGAGTGTAGCTCAATGGTAAAGCATTTGCCTAGCTTGGATGAGGTTCAATCCCTAGTACTGCAAAAATTTTTATTTTTTATTTTTTTGTGTGTGGTACTGGGGATTGAACTTCGGGGCATTCTACCTCCAAGTCATACCCCCAGCCCTATTTTTTATTCTTTATTTTGAAACAGGGTCTCACTAAGTTGCGGAGGGCCTCACTAGGGAGCTGAGGCTGGCCACAAACCCGGATCCTCCAGTCTCAGCCTCCCAAATGCTGGGATTACAAGCGTGCACCACCACGCCCGGCTTGCAAACATTTTTAAAAAGAAAGAGAGAGATAATTTAAACATCTCAGCACAATGCCTGGCATAAGAAGCTTTCTCTAAAAAAAAAAAAAAAAAAAAGATCGACGCTGGGCGTGGTGGCGCACACTTGTAATCCCAGCATTCGGGAGGCTGAGACCAGAGGATCCGGGTTTGCGGCCAGCCTCAGCTACCTAGTGAGGCACTCCGCAACTTAGTGAGACTCGGTTTCAAAATAAAGACTAAAAAATAGGGCTGGGGGTGTAGTTCAGAGGTAGAATGCCCCTGAGTTCAGCCCCCAGTACCACAAAAAAAAAAAAAAAAAAAAAAAAAGATCCAGGTACAGTGTTGAATATCTATAATCCTAGTACTTGGGAGGCTGAGACACAGGATCACAGGTGCATACGTGTAATCCCAGTACTTGGGAGGCTGAGACAGGAAGATCACAGGTTCAAGGACAGCCTCAGCAATTTAGTGAGACCCTGTTTCAAAATGAAAAATAAAATAGGGCTGGAGGTGTGGTTTGCTCCTGGATTCAATCCCTAGTAGAAAGAATAAAAAAAGAAAGTGAAGGAAGAAGGAAGGAAAGAAGGAAGGAAGGGAATCTTTCTGTTACTATTACTATTATTATTTCTGCCCAAGGCTAGTGCCTTCCATGGTGTGCTGAGTCCACCCATCTTGCCTTCTCAGGAGCTGTACTCCTATCAGCTACTCAACAGTTTCTTCGACCTTTCTTTTCCAGGCTCCTACCCATCATCAACAAACTCAATTTAGTGCAATTTTCAAAAACGACAACAAAATTAGTAACTTTCCTTGACCTTTCTTCCCCCATTATCTGTCATTCTTTCTCCTTGACTTTCATTTTTAAAATTAAAGATTTTAATTTTAATTACAGATTAACGCTGTTTACTCCTGACTCTCCCTCAAGTTCACTCAGGCCTCCCTGTGGCTAGATCTGACAACAAGCACACTCCTTTCTTCTTGATTTCTCAGACATTTCTGATGTTCATGCTCTCCCTCGAGATGCTTCTCTCCCCTTGAATTCAGGGCGTCATGCTACCATCTTAATCTCCTGATTCTCCAGCCCCTGCTCCAAAGACTCCTGTCTGAATCCTTCTGCTTCTTCTGTGCATTCTGAGTTAGCCCTCTGCTTCTCTTTTTTATTTGCTTTTTGGCAGTCCTGGGGGTTGAACCCAGGGGTTTTCTAGCACTGAGCTACATCCCCAGCCCTTTTTATTTTTTTATTTTGAGACAAAGTCTCACTAAGTTGCGAAGACTGGCCTTGAACTTGCAATCCTCATGCCTCAGCCTCCTGAGTCTCTGGGATTACAGGCATGAACTGTCAGGCCTGGCTTGCCTAGTTCTGGTCTTACTCTTGCCCTCCTGGTTCATCCTAGTGATTCTGAGACTTCTGTTATCATCCAATGCCGAGGATCAATAATTTAGAGTCTCCAGCCCTGGTATCTCTTCTGGGCTGCAAACGCGTACATCCAACTGTCTACTGCTCTTCTCCATTTACATTCCCCACAGGCCCTTCACCGTCCACATATTTAAAAGCAAGTTCATCATCTCTCCCCCTTTAACTAGTCCTTCCTCCTATTTCCTGTTCAACTTGAGAGGCCTCCTTCACCTCTCTCTGATCCAATCAATCACAAAGCCCGCTAATGATCTCTCCTATAAATTTCCAAAACACATTTGCTTCTTTTCACCTCCACTGTCACTCCTCTCTCTTAACTGCCCTTCTGGTTTACATACTCCCTCCCTCCCTCCCTCCCTGCAAGATAAAACCCAGACTCCTGAGTCATGGCGGCGCACGCTTGGAATCCCAGTACTTGAGAGGCTGAGACAGGAGGATCGCAGGTTCATGGCCAGCCTCAGCAACTTAGTGAGATCCTGTTTCAAAATAAAAATAAAATGGGGCTGGGGATGTAGCTCAGAGGCAGAATGCTCCTGTGTACAATCCTCAGTACCAAAACCAAAAAACCAGACTCCTGACTCCTGAGCATATTGGGTGGGGCCTCAGGGGACAAGTTACAAGTTAGACTCCTTGTGATCTGACCCGCGCTTACTCCTCCAAACTCAGGAGTTCTCTTTACTTGGGCCACACTGCTCCATTTTCAATTTCCAAAAATGCCAGGCTCTTTCTCCCCACTTTTTTTTTTTTTTTTTTTTTTTTTTGGCGGGGAGGGGGGTGCTAGGGATGATATTCTTTATTTTTAAACAGGGCTTCACTAAGTTGCGGAGGGCCTCACTAAGTAGCTGAGGCTGGCAGCGAACCAGAGATCCTCCTGTCTCAGCCTCCCAAGTACTGGGATTATAAGCATGCGCCACCACACCTAGCTGCAAGACCGTATTTCAAAATAAAAAATAAGCCAGGCATGGTGTCACATGCCTATAATCCCAGTCCTTGGGAGGAAAGTACCCCTGGGTGCTCGCTCTTCTGAGTTCACTGGTTGCCTCCCTCACTGGTTGCTTTTCAGTCTCTCAGAATTTCTGAATCGTTGCTAACCCACTTCTTCCTTTCTGTGTCAGAAGAGGAGTCGTCTGAATGTGTCCCCCCCAAAGTTCATGTGTTGGAAACAGATCAAGTTTGCAATCGAGTAAAGCAGCAGCCTTGAGAGATGGGACTTCTGAAGTGTTTAGGTCATGAGCCCTTGTGAGTGGATCAATGCCATGCTTGTGGGAGAAGGTTCCAGATTAAAAAAAAAAAAAATGTGTTCAGCACTCTTCCCTGCCCTTCTTGGTGTCTGCCAAACTATGATGCAGTAAGAAGGCCCTCGCCAGATGCTGGCACCTTAGTACTGGATTTCCCAGACTCCAGAACTGTGGGAAATAAATTTATTTTCTTTATAAGGTACTCAGTACTGGAATATTTTGCTATAGCAACACAAAATGGACTAAGACAAGATGGGTCCCTCCTAGCCAAGGTTAGCCCTTCTGTTGAGATCCTTGATTCGTGCCTTTTAGGAACTGTAATTAGCCAACTATCCCCTCCTCTTCACCTACAATGGCTTCCTCACTGTTGTCTTGTTCCTTTCTGTGGATACACAAGCTCAGGTCTCCTGTCTTGTGGGGGCGGGGAAAAAGTTGCTGAAGACCAAACCCAGAGCCTTAAACATGCTAAGAACGCTCTCCACTCCGCCACTGAGCTACACTTCCAGCCCTCTTCTTTCTCAAACACTCCTTCCAACCCCCTCTTAATTGCCTCCCCCTCTTGCCTTTCTTTTACTGACAACCTATTTTTAAGAAGAGGACTTTCCAGATAGGTATGGTGGTATACTCCGGTAATCCCAGTACTTGGGAGGCTTAGACAGGACAATCACAGGTTTGAGGACAGCCTTAGAAACATAGCAAGACTAGGTGGACATGGTGGCCCAAACCTGTAATCCCAGTTCTTGGGGGCCTGAGACAGGAGGATCACTGGTTTGAAGCCAGCCTTAGCAACTTAGTGAGACTGTCAGCAACTTAGCCAGACCCTGTTTCCAAGTAAAAAATAAAATAGGGCTAGAGGTATAAGTTGGAGGTAGAATGCCACTGGGTTCAATCCCCAACACTACCAAAAAAAAAAAAAAAAAAAAAAAAAAAAAAAAAAAAAAAACGGAAAAAAAATAAGTGAAACCGGGTTTAAAAAAAAAAAAAAAAAAAAAAAAAAAAAAAAAAAAAAAAAAAAAAAAAATTAAAAACAGAAAAAACAAAGGACTTTCTGGACCAATGTGGTGGCACATGCCAGCTACTCAGGAGTATAAGACAGGAGGATCACAAGCTCAAGGCCAGGATGAGGAATTCAGTGAGACTGTTTCTCAAAATTAAAAAATAAGCTGGGCATGGTGAGGCACACCTGTAATATTAGTACTTGGGAGACTGACAAAGGAAGATCATAGGTTCACAGCTAGTCTCAGCAATTTAGGCCTTCTACAACTTAGTGAGACCCTGTTTCAAAATAAAAATAAAATAGGAGCCGGGCGTGGTGGCGCACGCTTGTAATCCCAGCATTCGGGAGGCTGAGACCGGAGGATCCGGGTTCGAGGCCAGCCTCAGCTACCTAGTGAGGCACTCCGCAACTTAGTGAGACTCTGTTTCAAAATAAAGAATAAAAAATAGGGCTGAGCCGGGCGTGGTGGCGCACGCTTGTAATCCCAGCATTCGGGAGGCTGAGACCCGTGGATCCGGGTTCGTGGCCAGCCTCAGCTACCTAGTGAGGCACTCCGCAACTTCGTGAGACCCAGTTTCAAAATAAAGAATAAAAAATAGGGCTGGGGGTGTAGCTCGGAGGTAAAATGCCCCTGAGTTCAATCCCCAGTACCGCAAAAAAAAAAAAAAAAATAAATAAATAAATAAAAATAAATAAATAAATAAATAAAAATAAAATAGGGCTGGGGATGTAGTTCAGATGTAGAATGCCCCTGGGTAGAATGCTCATATCAATCCCCAGTACCACCCAAAATAAATAAATGCAGTAAAAAATAAAAATAACAAAAGCTGGTCATGGTGGCACATACCTATAATCCCGGCACTTAGGAGACTAAGACAGGAGGAGCTCAGGTTGAGACCAGCCTCAGCAACTCAGTGAGACTCTCAGCAACTTAGTCAGACCCTGTTTCCAAATAAAAAATAAAATAGGGCTGAGGGTATAACTCAGAGGTAGAAGGATCCTAGATTCAATGCATGGTACCACATAAAAAAGGGGGAGTGCTAGGATAGAGTTCAGTGGTAGAGTGCCCCTGGGCTCAATCTCCAGAATCACAAAAAAATTATAAACGAATGAAGAAAATTTTAAAAATAAAAGGCTGGGCAAGTGACTCAGGACTATAATCCCAATATTTGGGAGGCTGAGAAACAGGAGGATTGAAAGTTCAAGGCTACTGCATGGTAACTTAGTGAGACCCTGTTTCAAAGGAAAAAAATTTTTTTGAGGTCGGGGGGGTATCTCCTTGGATTCAATCCCCAAGACACACACACACACACACACACACACACACACACACACACACACACGGACTTCATAAAGCCGAGTGTTAGTGGTTCATGCCTATAATCCAAGTACTTGAGAGGCTGAGACAGGAGGATCGCAGTTTCAAGGACAGTCTTAGCAATTCAGTGTGGCTCATATCAACTTAGCAAGACCCTGTTTCCAAATAAAAACAGGGCTGAGGGTTTAGCTCAGAGGTAAAATGTTTCTGGGTTCAACCTTTAATACCAAAAATAAATAAATAAATAAATAGTACAAAGTCGTGTGTCTGTGTGTGTGTGTGTGTGTGTGTGTGTGTGTGTGTGTGTGTGTGTGTGTGTGGTGCTGGGGATTAAGCCCACAGGCCCTCTACACCCTCAGCCATATTTTATGTTTTATTTGGAAACAGAGTCTCACTAAATTTATGAGACTGTCCCTGAACTTGTGATCCTCCTGCCTCTACTTCCAAGTACTGGGATCACAGGCGTGTGCCAGCACACCGCAGTTGTACTAAACTTTCTGCCTCCATTATCTTCACCTTCTTGGTCCTTCCACCTGCCCCCACTCTTTCCCTGCCTTATCCTGTTTAAGATCACAGAGGACCCAGCCCAGCCCCTCTTCTAGGCCTTCCGTCCCCACTCCGCTGACATGAATGCCCTGGGTACTGTCTCACCTTCCCTATCATCCAACGAGGGTTACCATGGACCTGTCCTGTATGCAGCCTGGTGCTGGAGGAGGAGAAGTTTCCAAAAAGCAGCCCCTGAACTCAGAGATGTGACTAAGATAGACACAGATGAAACAGTATCAAAGAGTAGGGGGCAGAATATAAGTATTAAATTATGTGGCACAGACTATGCTTCCTATCAGGAAAAAGGGGAAAAGTGGGGCTGGAAAAGGCAGAGAAATAGTTTATTTTTCATTTTTACTTTTTGAAGTGCTGGAGATTGAACAGAGGGCCTCAAGCATGGTAGGAGATAGCTCTACCACTGAACCACACTCCCAGCTCCAAGGAAATCTTTAGGGGACCACTAAGCTAAACTCTGTACAATAGCAGGTTTCCAGGAGAGGAACGAGGTTAGGAAGCAAGTGCGAGATCAGAGTCACACAAGGCAAAGGCCTCCACCATCCAAGCTTCCTTCAGATGTTTCCTTCACACTAAAGTGTCAAAGACTAAGAAGGGCTTAAAAATGTAACCCACCTAAGCCCAGAGGTAGAATGCCCCTGGGTTCAATCCATCCCAGTAACACACACACACACACACACACACCACTTAGCTTGTATTTGATATAAAGGTTGTGCCCACAGTTTCACGTGTTGACATGCGTTGAGGCTTGGTCCCCACTGCAGCCATGTACAGCGGCAGGGCTTTGAGAGGTGGTTGATCATGAGGGCTCTGATCTTGTCAATGGATTCATCCACTGATGGGTTCATAATTGGATGGACTATTGGGAGTGGTGGAAACACAGGAGGTAGGGCTAGTTGGAAGAAGTAGGTCACCGGACCGTGCCCTGGAGGGTATATCTTGTCCCTGGCCCCTCTCCCTTTCTCTCTCTCTCTGTCTCTTCTTCCTGGTTTCTATGAGCTAACTTTCCTCTGCCACCTCCTTCTGCCATGATGCCTCAGGCCCAGAAACAATGGAGCCAGCTAACCATGGACTGAAACCTAGAAACTGTAAGCCACAATTAACCTTTCCTCCTTTAAGTTGTTCTTCACAGGTATTTTATCACAGCAATGGAAAGCTGACTAACATAAAAGACTTCAACTGATAAGATGCAATTCTAATGATAGAATTTGAGGCATTTACCCTCAGTTAGAATAAAATATAGTGGAAAAGGGAGAAAAAAAAAAAAAAACAAGAAAAACCAACTCATCCTTTCTTCTGACTGCTCAGTTTGTTTGCAAGTTTTCCCATAAAAGAGCCATGCATGACTATACCAGCTCTGCTGTGCAAATATTTTTCTTGCTGTGAGGTCAGAGCCAGGCCTCAGCTTGCCTCAGGCACACACCGCCTCACGTCCTCCCAGTGGGCTGTCTGTGCTCAGTGTAAGCTGGATACCCAGCTCTGTTGTGTGTGCTTTTATATCCCAAGTACTATTTTAATCAAAACCATCTTTTATTTATTTTTATTTTCTTTATTTAAGTGCTGAGGATTGAACCCACACGTACCAGGCATGTGTTCTACCCCTGAGATACACCTCTAGCCCCTACTTTTTAAAAAGCTTTCTCTTATTTTGTGTAAAATGTCTCTCTTGTGCTTTGCAAGTAGCAATGATAGCAGATACATATCCAATGTTTACTGGAGCCAGACTTTCCCACAAAAGGAAAAAGAAAAACATGTTTACATTTTATTAGAGTAATGACAACTTGCAATGTGTAATCTATAGAAGGCCTTCTCAAAGTGTCTGTGACAAAGGACTAATTTTATTTTAATTTTCAAAGATTTCCTAACCATTGCATACTAACACTTTCATAATTGCTTTAAAAGTTTCCAAATGCTCTTTATTTCTGTGCTTATCTTGTTGCAGATTAATAATGAACAGTCTGTAGACCAGCACCAGTTTGAGGATTGTATTTTGAGTGGCACGAACACAAATTATCAACAAAATAACCTAATTTTTTTGTGTGTGTGTGTGCTGGGGATTGAACTCAGCAGCATTCTTCTTCCAAGCTACACTCCTAGCCCTTTTTACTGATTTATTTTTTCTTTTTTTATGTGGTGCTAGAGATTGAACCCAGGAGCATTCTACCTCTGAGGCACACACCCAGCCCTATTTTATTTTTTATTTGGAAACAGGGTCTTTCTAAGTTGCTCAGGGCCTAGCTAAGATGCTAAGGCTGGCTTTGAACCTGCAATCCTTTTGCCTCAACCTCCCAAGGACTGGAATTACAGGCACACATCGCCACCCCCGGCATTTTTTTTTTTTTTTTGGAAACACTGTCTTGCTGAGTTGCCAAAGGCCTCACTAAGTTGCTGAGGCTGACCTTGAACCTGCCATCCTCCTGTCTCAGCTTCCCAAGTACTGAGATCATAGGTGTATACTACCATGCTGAGCTTAACCTTGTGTTTTTAAATTTTCATTTCATTTATTCCACATATATGCATTAAGTGCTTACTACACAGCAGGCACCTAGCTAGGTGCTACATACTCAAGAGAAAACAAGACCAACAGGGTCCTCACAAACACTCTAGCAGGGGAAGCAGACTTGGAGCAATTCATTCCAAATTAATTTTTTAGGTAAATGCTAAGAAGAAGATCAGAATACTCAGAATTCATACTAAGGTGCCCCAAGATAGCCTGACAGGTCAGGGAATGCTTATCTATGAAACCTTTCATCTTAGAGCTGAAGAATGAGCAGGGCCCAGAGTGTGCAATAGGGATGTGCAAGTTCCAAAGTGAGGAAAACAACTTCGGAGAAGGAAGGGCATACACAAGAGCCCTGAGACAGAGAGACAGCCAGGAGGCCACTGAAATAAAGAGGGATTGTGTCCCGTGGGTCTCTAAAGACCATGCCACGGGCTTTACATTTCATAGCAAAAGCTGCTATGGTTTGAATGTCCCCTCCAAAACTCATCTTGAAATTAAATTGCCATTGTGACAGTATTAAGAGATGGGGCTTTAAGAGGTGATTAGGCCTTGAGGGGTCTGCCCTTATGAATGAACTAATGTCACTATCTTGAGACTGAGAGACTGAGCTTGTTATGATTTGGCTGGCTCTTTCTCTATCTCCCTCCCTCTGTCTCCCTCTTTCTGTCCCTTGCTCACCTGCCCTTTCACCATCCAATGACTCAGCAGCAAGACCCTCACCGAAGGCTGACACCACACTCCTGGACTTCCCCTCCTCCAGAACATGAGCCACGTTAACTTCTGCTGTTTATAGTTTGTCCAGTCTGAAGTATTCTGTTACAACCGCAGAGTATGAACTAAGACAAGAGTTATGCAGAACTCCTGAAGAGTTTTAGGTAAGGGAGCAAAATGATCATTTCCCTTTAAAAAATAGCATTCTGACTTTCCCATTCTTCTAAACACAACCTTTTCATAATAATTGCAATGGGGAATTAACATGCCATTATAGATGTTTTCACGTGTATACCAAGGGCTTGGGACCATTCTCGTATCAAGGGGTATTTGTAATTCCCACATGTCATGAGCGAGCCATAGTATCAACACAGACCATCACACCTCTGTCTTTCCACAATGTCAGAGTTTGTCGAATAACAGTCAATTCACATGCTACATCATTCTCACCAATTGCTAGTCTCTGAGTATTTGTGGGTCACTCGGAAGCCATAGGCCAGGCAATTGCCAGCTCTTTTATTCCAATCATAGTTTCTAATATCTCTAACACTCAATTCACACTTCACACAGTGATACACACACACACACACACACACACACGTGTGTGCGTGCGTGCATGCGCACTTGCTACAGAAAGGCTAAGAAAGGGTCACAGGGGTTCAGGAGGCTATGCCAAAAGCAAAGATAGAGAGCAGATACAAATGCAAAGAACCCCTCTAGGTGGTCAGATAAGAGTCTTAATGCACCATTTCCACAGAGTTGTCACAGTGAGGGCCGAAAACAAACTACAGTTTCAGAGTGTCAGCTTGAGGTGTCAACTTGGAGTTGAGCACTTGTGCCCAAAATAGAGTCACTCGGGGCAAACTACTGCTTTGCAAAATGGCGTTGCTCGGGGCTGGGCAAAGCCTGAAAAGTGCTGTTCTATTCATTGCAGAGTAAGTCAGAGCCAAGTACTGCTGATTTCCACACCATGCCTCTACAAACACATCATGGGAACAGCCACTTACTCTCCCAAAAGGAGTTTCTTCTTTGGTTGCCTTCCCTCTGTCCCCTCTATGTCTTTTTTTTTTTTTTTCCTTTTCCTTTTCCTTTTTCTATTTTGCAGGACTGTGGACGGAACCCAGGAGCACTTTATAACTTAGCTATATCTCCAACCCTTCTTATTTTTACTTTGAGACAGGGACTTGCTAAATTGTCCAGGCTGGCCTCAAACCTGCAATCTTCCTGCCTTGGCCTCCGGAGTGCTAGGATTGCAGGTGTGCGCCACTGTGCCTGGTTCTCTATGTAATATCTTAAAAGTAGCTGGTTAAGTATGTGACTTTAGGAGAATTACTAGCAGAACCTCAATTTTGGAGAAGCTGGTGATACTCCGAGCCCAAACTCATTTCTCAAATCTATTCAAAGTGGCCATGTGACTCAGTTCTGGCCAATGGGAAGACAGGAGAAATCTGCTGAGATTTTAGGGAAACCTTTTGGGGTTTGTTTGTTTTATTTTCTTTCTTTCTTTAGTTTTTTTGAGATGGAGTCTCCCTATATTGCCTAGGCTAGCCCCTAGAGCTTACGTGATCCTCCTGCCTCAGCCTCTGTAGTAGCTGGGGCCACAGGGACGCATCATGCACCCTACACCTAGCTTCAGGGAACCCTTTTGTTTTCCAGATGAAAGGAGACCTTGTGGTTATCACAACCCCATTCTTTTCTTCCTAACTTCAATAATACTCATGAAGTTAGGCATGGTGGTACACACTTGTAATACCAGTACTTGAGAGGCTGAGCAAGAGGGTCACAGATTCAAGGTCATCATCCTTAGTAACTTAGTGAAACCTTACTTTAAAATAAGACAAAGTTGCTGGGCATGGTGGCACACGCTTATAATCCCAGTACTTGGGAGGCTGAGACAGGAGGATCTGGGTTTGCAGTCAGCCTCAGCTACTTAGTGAGGCCCTCCACAACTTAGTGAGACCCTGTTTCAAAATACAAATAAAACAGGGATGGGGGTGTAGCTTAGAGGTAGAATGTCCCTGGGTTCCATCCCCAGTATAGCAATAAATAAATAAATAAATAAATAAATAAATAAATAAAACAAAGCTGAACTTGGGGTGTATCTCAGAGGTAAAATGCTCCTGGGTTTAATCCCCAAAAACGAAACAAAACAAAAACTCAGTCATGAGTTCCAGAGGTGTACCACGAGGCCACACACCCAAGGACAGCCTGCAACATGGCAAGGCTAGAGGGACAGCAAGAACCCAAGGCTTTGAGGTTGCCTCTGGACCACCGCTTCCAGGCTTCTTGTAACTGAGAAAACTAAATCCACGGAGATTGGAGGGCTGTCAGTGTGGCTTTCTGGTTCTTTAACTTGGAAGTAATGAAACTTTCCAATTAGCAATAGATGGTCCACAAAATCAGACCAACTCGCACAGTGCTCTCCCCGCTGCGGCTGTTCCCAGCTTTGGACATTTAGCTATTTCAAAGGAAAAAGGCTTTTCTTTGATTCCTGACACGCCTTCCCCTTCTCACCAGGCGGGCGGGCGGGCGTTGTAACGGGATAAGCAGGCTCTGCCATGTCCTTTGTTTCCTAAAAGGCGAAGGGCAAGCAGCAAGGCTTCTGGTGGAAAATGCTGATACACTACACCACATCAGAATGTGCTGTTCTCATTTATTTTTTAATACAAACCCATTTTTGCATGTGGGCACTGGCAAAGAATTGATGGTTACGAAATATCGGGCGACAGTGGTAATATAGGAGATGACACAAGGCAAAGGAATCCTGTCTTCAGATTACACAGGACGCTAAACCATTGGTGGTTCGTGACACAGCTCCCACATATTTTCCATATTTACCCAATAGGGCTCCAGTGAAGTGGACTCTGCATCTCGCTTGTGAAGTGAGTGTGTAAAAAGACCAGACAGGGTAAAGTAGCATGTGAAAGCCATGGGAGGGGCTGAGTGTAGCTCAGTGGTAGAGCACATGCTTAGCATGCATGAGGTCCTGCATTCTGTCCCCAGCAACACACACACACACACACACACACACACACACACACACACACCCCGCATGGGAAAGTACAGCAAGCCTGCTTCTACTGTCTGATGTCTGTTTCCCTCAGCACGGTGGAGCTCTGTCCTGAACTCATAAAAAACAGTTTGTACAACATTCAGGGAGGAAGTTCAGGAAGCAGTTGTCAGAAAGGTTGCATGCTACAGTTACTATATTCAGCTAGCAGCAAAGCAGCACGGGCAGAAAGGGTGAAGTCAAAGGTAGTCTTCCAGGCAGAGAAAACGTTGCCATTCTAGACCCACACTGCGCCCATGTGTCTCCAAAGTAAAGGTTTTTGTTTTTTTTTTTTTTTTTTGTGGTACTGGGGATTGAACTCAGGGGCATTTTACCTCCGAGCTACACCCCAGCCCTATTTTTTATTCTTTATTTTGAAACCGAGTCTCACTAAGTTGGCAGAGTGCCTCACTAGGTAGCTGAAGCCGGCCACGAACCCGGATCCTCCAGTCTCAGCCTCCCAAATGCTGGGATTACAAGCATGCGCTCCTATTTTTTATTCTTTATTTTGAAACCGGGTCTCACTAAGTTGCGGAGTGACTCACTAGGTAGCTGAGGTTGGCCGCGAACCTGGATCCTCCGGTCTCAGCCTCCCGAATGCTGGGATTACAAGCGTGCGCCACCACGCCCGGCAAGTAAAGGTTTTTTTTAAAGATTATACATTGTCTTTCAAGCAAAGTAACCTCTTCTAAAAATAATTTCATTTGATCAAAGTGCAAAGAATGGTACTGTTGGTATCTCAGAGACAAAGACAGAATCAAAACAAAGTATAATATCTCAGGCCTACAAAAGGACCCTGAGAAGGACTATCTATCAAAGGAGAGGTGTTTTAAAGGAACATGCACATTATTGAGGCATCTAAAGGAAAATATAAAATACCAAATACATGCATAAGGAAGCCTTCCTGGTTTATAATGTCTGCTCTCTCACTGATGAGGTCCAGCTGAAAACTCTGAAATAAGAAAAAGACGCCGAAATCCCTGTGACTTTGAGATAGCAGCTGAAGACTTTTTTTTTTTTTTTGCGGTACTGGGAATTGAACTCAGGGGTGTTCTACCTCCGAGCTACACCCCCAGACCTATTTTTTATTCTTTATTTTGAAACAGGGTCTCACTAAGTTGCGGAGTGCCTCACTAGGTAGCTGAGGCTGGCTGCGAACCCGGATCCTCTGGTCTCAGCCTCCCAAATGCTGGTATTACAAGCATGCGCCACCACGCCCAGCTCAGCTGAAGACTTTAATATATGTACCTTTTCAGTCACATCTAGAGCATGATTAATGCCCAAAGAGGTTTAGGAACTTGTAATGACACTAATAGCCATCAGTCACCACAGAAAAATGGGCCTGCTGCCGGAGAAACAAATGGCCAGGCACTTAAAGCCTCTATCAGGGTGGAAAAAGGCATTTTGCCAAGCTTAGTCTCCTCTTGGAAACTGCGTGGTCAATTTTCCAAACTATATTTGAACTTTAGAAGTCCATAGATGCTTCATTGAGTAAAATAGGCTTCCTGGTATTTCAAGGAAATAATTTTAAATCTTTGGAAAGTCTAGAAGGTTAAGGATCCCAATTTGGGGAAAAAGGGATTATAAATATATTGCAGAAAAATACATTAGGAAATTTTTCTTAAAGTTAACAGCAGTTATATAAGGCACCGTAGAATTAATACTTCTTTATGTATTTCATATTTCCCAAATTTTTTTATTATGAATATGCATTGCTTTTATATTCAGAAGATTTTATAAGAATACTGGTTTGGGGGCTAGGTATGTAGTTCAATGGTGGAACACTTGTCTAGCATGCACAAGGTCCTAGGTTCGATACCAGGTATCACAAAAAAAAAAAAAAAGAAAGAAAGAAGAATACTGATTTTTGATTTTGTGTATGCACATAGGCATGCTAACATGCACGTGTGTGTGTGTGTGTGTGTGTGTGTGTGTGTGTGTGTGTGTGTTACTGAGAATTAAACTCAGGGGCATTCTACCTCCAAGCTATACCACTAGCTCTATTTTATTGTTTTAGTTTGAAACAGGGTCTCATTGAATTGCTGGTCTCTAACCTGCAATCCTCCTATCTCAGCCTCCCAAGTACTGGAATTATAGCATCCACTACCATGTCCGGATTACCTGAGTTTTAAAATGAAAGAAAACTGCCCTGAAAATAAGATATCAGAATAGTCCTCTGATACCTCCAAAGTATGAAAATTCTCTCTTTCCTTCAACCTCATGGGTTCCATGGCAAGGGAGGAACAACAGGATGAGAAATTCACCTGAACTGATTAGATGAATTTTGAGTCAGAATCTGTCTCACTATCATCCCCACTGGCTTCTAGACAGATGAAAACTGTGAGGCTCTCATGATCCTTTGTCAGGATCCCTGTGCTGGGGTCAGGTGCAGTGACGTGGGTCACAGCAGCTGCCGATGGCACAGCTGTTGGCCACCAGCTCCTGCAGGAGCTATTTCAGGTTTTATTGGACATTCCTTGCCCTACTTGCAAAGCTTCGAGAAATGCTTTGAACAATTAAGAACAAAAGTTTGGTTCCTGCCTCCATTGCTAAGAGGCCAGCCTTCTGCTAACCTAGCCCCAGCAGGCTTTCTCTTCTGGTGGGGAGAGGACATCTATGTCCCTAAACCATAACTTTCAGAGAGCATAGTCATAAACATCATTTCTCCAAGCTAAAGCCCTTTTGGAAGATTTCTGCCCAATTTTTCTAGAATTTGAGCTAAATGTGTTTACCATTAACTCTTTTGCTATAGTAAAGCAGTTTCTTAAGAGTTGAGGATTGAGCTGGGCACAGTGGCCCACACGTGTAATCCCAGTACTCGGGAGGTTGAGACAGGAGGATCACAGGTTAGAGACCAGCCTCAGCAATATAGCAAGACTCTCAGCAACTGAGTGAGACCCTGTTTCAAAACAGAAAATAAAAAGGGTTGGAGCTGGGCATGGTGGCACATGCCTGTAGTGCTTGGAAGGCTGAAGCAGGAGGATTGCAGGTTCAAGGACAGCCTCCACAAGTAGTGAAACTCTCATCAACCTAGAGAGACCTGTTTCAAAATAAATAAATAAAATAGGGCCAGGGGTGTAGCTTGGCAGTAGAATGCTCCTGCATTCAACCCCAATACCAAACAAAAACAAAACAAAAATGTGGGTGTGGCTGGCTGGGAGATAGAATGCCCCTGAGTTCAATCTCCAGCATTAAAAGAAAAAAAAAAATCAAGGAATGATAACACAGTCTGAGCATGATAATAGCAGTCTGAGTCCTTATCTGAAATGCTTGGAAGCAGAAGTGTTTTGCATTTCAGATTTTTTAAAACATTGGGATATTTGTACCTACCTAATAAGATATTTGAGGGATAGGATTCAAGTCTAAACACAAAATTCACTTATGTTTCATCTGTGCCTATTATGCTTAGCCTGAAGGTAATTTTATGTAATATTTTAATTATTTTGTGCATGAAGCAAAGTTTCATGGTGTGGAACTTTCCACTTGTGGCATCACGTCTGTGCTCAAAAAGTCTCAGATTCTGGAGCATTTTGAACTTCAGATTTTTAGAGTGGGAATGCTCTGTTTGTAATATTTAACGTTGACTACCCTGACATTGCTCCTGACATTGTGTAAAGCAATTTCTATACTGCTATATTTATATCCCACAACAACCTCATGTCGTAGCTTGTTATTACCATTGTACCAGCGTCTATCCCAAATTATCGTAATCCCACAGGTACCTCTTCATGCATACAGGCCTAGGAGTAGCCTCCCTTACTATATTATACAATTTCTCAAATAATTATGTTCAAAGGATGCAAGTACAGGTCTTTATGTTGTCAAAGGAACAATCCTTGTCAAATTATTTTCTTCGTTTCCACTCCTCTACCCCACTGATCCTGGGTACTTGTCCAGATGATCCTGAATCTGGGTTTCAAATATGATTTCCTTATATCATGTCCCTAAAGACTGATGTCCTGAGTTGTTGGCCTCATTTCTCCCCTAAAAGCTGTAAGATTCTGTTCTACGGCCCAGGGAACAAATGTACTTCCAGAGTGACCAAAAGAAAGGATGGGAAGAGAACTGGCCAGTGCCATATGCACTGAATTTTTTAGTGTAAGAAGAGCCCTGTGGAGCCCATTATTCATTTATCATGCGGGCATCCCCGGGCAACAGCTGACGAGTGCAAGATGATGCCCTGAGAGTATCCAGACCACTGGGCCAGCCCCTCCTCTGTTCTCCCTCCCCCCCCCGACCCCCAAAGCCTGCTCTCAGCAAACATATGGGAGCCGTTCGGGCTTACTCCTTTCCTTCCCAGTGTCCAAGTCATGTTGACAATGGGGGATTTACAACTGCCTCAAATAGAGGGATTCTTTTTCTTTTGGATTATTCCAAGTTTGGGGCCTGTTAAAAGTTTTGTAACTACATAAATATTTATCCAGAGTTTTTGGTTACTATATAAACAAAACAAACATGACACTGGACTGAAATGCTTTAAGTCGCATAAAAGACTTTCAATTCAAAAAAGGAGAAACTAATAAAGGGCTTTGGAGCTGATTATTTTTTATTCTTTATTTTGAAACCGAGTCTCACTAAGTTGCAGAGTGCCTCACTAGGTAGCTGAGGCTGGCCTCGAACCCGGATCCTCCGGTCTCAGCCTCCCGAATGCTGGGATTACAAGCGTGCGCCACCACGCCCGGCTTGGAGCTGATTATTTTTATCATGAAATACTTTTACTGCTATTTTTATGTTAGCCTTTTAAAATACCAAAATATGTTTATACTCGACTCTATATAACTATTCAGACCTCACTTACTGACCATCAGCCAACTTGCTGAAGCATGCCCTTGATCACAAGAGACACAGGACAGAATGTGGGTGGTGTAACATGAGGCTGCGCCTTTATATAAATACACCAGGCTAACAGCTGGAAGCTTAGAGTGAAAACGGCACTCTGAGCTATGTTGGCTTTGAAGGCAAGAAATAGTACTTTGTGTCCAAATGTCGTATCTTTGCATTTGTTAGGTTCTAGTTGAGATTTAAAGATGCTAGGTAGAAGTCAGGTAGAGTGGTGCATATCTATAATCCCAGTACTTGGGAGGCTGAGACAGGAAAATCACAGGTTTGAGGACAGCCTCAGTAGTGTAGTGAGATTCTCAGCCACTTAGAAGACCCTGTTTCAAAACAAAAATTAAAAGGTCTGGGTAGTGTAGCTTGGAGATCAAATGCCCCTGGGTTCCATCTCCAGTACCAACCAACCAACAAACAAACAAACAAAACCCCGAAAAAACAAACAAACAAAAAAAGATGCTAGATAGAAAAAGAAATTTTGCATGTTTCAGATATTAATTACCAAGGATAGACATTAAAGTACCCAGACCTGGGGAAAGCATATGTTATTAATGAAAAATGTGGAGGAAAAGCTGGGGTGTGGTGGCCTCCCAAGTACTGGTATAACTCCCAAGTACTGGATTACACCAGTACTTGGGAGGCTGAGACAGGAAGATCGCAGGTTCAAGGCCAGCTTCAGCAAGTAGTGAGACTCTCATCAACCTAGTAAAATCCTATTTTGAATGTAAAAATAAATATAGGGCTAAGGGTGTAGCTTGGAGGCAGACTGTCCCAGTACCACAAAAAAAAATGTGGAAGAAAATATTATTGTGCATTTCTTTTTCTTAGGGTGCTGAGGGTGGAACCCAGGGCCTTGTGCATGCCAGGTAAGTGCTCTACCACTGAGCTGAGTATAGCAGACCCCTCTTTATTGCTTTTGCAAGAGATCAGACTAGAGCCAGGAAGTGAATTTTCTGTTTGATGGTACATGGTAGTCTAAGGCCATTCCACACTGAACCCCCCAATCTCGTATGATGGTTCATGGTAAAGGAAGCAATCCCTGTAACTTCAGCCAGAGGTGAAAGAGCATGTGCTGGCTTAGTGTGCTCTGGAACAACCTTATCTGTTGCCCCAAAGAGATGACAGAGGCAAGCCCTGAAAGTCACTGCTCTGATGAAACTCCCGACAGCTCTGCCAAGCCTGGTGCAGCTAACCCTGGGGCTTCATTTCTTTAAGGACTTAGCTAGTAGGCAGTTCACATTAGAATGTTTTTCTCCCCATTCTGTGTACAGTCGATACTGAATAGCAAATGGTTTAATGACTCTCTCCAAATTTCATAGCACACCAAGATTATGGACAAAAAAATAGCTAGAAGTACTGATTTTCAAGCCCACGCTTTAACCAGGAGTCTGAGTTCTAATAGACTTGCTTTAAATGCACAGGAAAGTCTGAGAGAAATAATGCTGTGGAATCTACTGTTTTAGAACTTTTGGATGGAAGTTATCAAAGCTCTCTGCTAACATTTTAACTCTCTTAACTCTGCATGAGCTTTTTTTTTTTCCTTCAGCACTGGAAATTGAACCCAGGTGTCATGCATGCTAGGCAAGCACTCTCTACCTCTGAGCTATAACCCCACCCCTTTTTATTTTCTTTTATTTTGAAATAGGGTCTCTCTAAATTACCACATGCTGGCCTTGATTTTGTGATCCTCCTGCCTCAGTCTCCTGGATAGCTAGAGTGACAGATGTGTGTTCCTGCATGCCCTGCTTGCATGAATATGCTAAGAGGCAATGAGTCATTGTTTTGGGGGGGTTTTGTTTGTTTGTTTGTTTTTGTCCCCTCTGAAAACCTGAGATGTAGAAATTAACAACTTAGTCAAGGAAGTCTGAGATTTCCTTATTCTAGATCAGGGCTTCCCCTACTAGCAGCAGACTAGCTGAGATATATATATATATATATATATATATATATATATATATATATATATGTGTGTGTGTGTGTGTGTGTGTGTGTGTGTGTGTGTGTGTGTGTGTGTGTGTGTGTGTGTGTGTGTGTGTGTGTGTGTGTGTGTGTGTGTTTCTAGGGGTTGAAATCAGGGGCATTCCACTCTGAGCTATACCCCCAGTCCTATTTTATCTTTTATTTTGAAACAGGATCTTACTAAGTTACCACCTTGAACCTGGAATCCTCCTGTCTCAGTCGCTCTAGTACTGGGATTACAGGCGTACACCACTGTGCCCAGCTTGACCAGCTGAGTTCTGAGCAACCACCACATACCCACACTGATTTTGCCCTGTGCTATGTCAACTTGTGTTAGCTAGAATGTGTTCCCAGGTTCCCATTCCCTGTATGCTTCTGGGTTAGAGTTGGCCAAAAGACAAACTCATGTGAGATTTGGAAGGCAGAAGTAAAACCCCAGCCACTACTCTCCGAAGGTCATTGTGGTTCCAGGTGGTGACAGACAGATGCAGGGGGGATGGTAGGTTCCAACTGTCCTTGCTCTTTCCAGCAATTCTTCCTACAACCAACAGCGGCCCCAGGCCCACCTCTAGAGCAAAGACAATGGTTTCCTATCCACTCCTCTGCCAGCTCTACTTTCCCAGTGTCCCTCCAGCAACTGTATATGTCTGGCTGCCCATACGCTGGGGCAAACTTTGGTCCATTCACACCAGTGCTTCAGGAGGACTGGTTGATGACTGATCCTCTGGCTCCCGCCACACACCCTCACTTCCCACCTTTTCCCACCGTTGCTTGATCTGGTTCTACCTCCCCGATTGAGCCCTGACTGTTAGAACAACGGACACATGGCACCACGGGAGCTGCAGAGGAAAGAAACAAGTCCCTACCCTCGAAGGACTTCCAGCTTTGGGGGGAAATGGAGCATTTTAACACAGCCAGCTGGGGACTCATGGCAGCTTATGGTAAAATAACAAATGCATGGTATGGTCATTATAACCTGCAGTGTCCCGTGTCTTTTAGTGCCAGGTAGAGGAGCTGACTGGCAGTGGACACAGCTAGCATTCTCCATGACTAGGGGCCACATTTAGATCCAAGGGGACAGACTTTTCCTCCTCCGTTCTAGGCTTTAGGGTCCTTATCAACACAAGCATGGAAAGAAGCTTACTTACATATTGGATCAAAATGTTGAGTGCAGATGAAAACAAATGCTGACATTGAAGATTTCCCGTCCAGCCAACAGAATTCCCTGCTTGGCCCTACTTGGGTAACATGAGTCCTGGAATTCCAGCGCTGGTTAACCCAAAGCCACAAATTTGCTGCATTATGAAGCTTACGGAGACGATGACTTTTCTATTATGCATTCTCAGTATGTTTTGTCCTGAGCTGACACCACTGAATTTATTTCCCCCACAAGTTTAAATTTAACCCTCTGCATGCTTATCACTCTTTGGCAGATATAAAAAAACAAAAACAAACAAACAAACAAACAAAAAACAGACAAAGATGTGGATTCCTGGCTTTTTTTCAGAGCACAAACTTTGCTTTTAACTTGACTAGGAATGTCCCCAGTCAGCAGAGTCGCCTTATTTTGTTGGGCCTCCGTTTCCTTTTGTTAAAAATAATGTTACCAGTCAGGCATGGTTGTGCATACCTATAATCCCAGTATTTGGGAGGCTGAGACAGGAGGATCGAAGGTGAAGGTTCAACGGCCAGCCTAAGCAACCTTGTGAGGCCCTCTGCAACTTAGTGAGACCTTGTTTCAAAATAAAAAACCGGGCTGTGGGGTGTAGCTTGGAGGTAGTATTCCCCTGAGTTCAATCCTCAGAACCACCACCAAAAAAACCTAATAATAATAATAAATAAACAAATAAATAAATATAAAAAATAAAAAGGACTGGAGTGTAGCTCAAAGGTAGAATGCCCTTGGGCTCAATATCCAGTACAACACACACACACACACACACACACACACACACACACACACACACACACACAATAATGTTACAGCTATGTGATAGTCAGTTTTCCATCATTGTGGCCAAATACCCAAGACAATCAACTTACAGGAAGAAAGCTATATTTTGGCTCATAGTTTTGGAGGTTTCAGTCCACCAATGTGGACCTGTGGTAAGACAGAAAGAACATCCTGGGGGAAGCCCTGGTGGAGCAAAGCCTCTGGCCTCATGCAGCCGGGAAGAGCAAAGAGAGAGGGAGCTACGATGAAAGTCTTCCCTCCTAAGACATGCCCCAGACCCCCCTCTTCCAATGAGGCTCTCCCTCCTAAAGATCCTGTCACCTCCAAGCTGCACGGCAGGCCTGGGGTGAAGCCTTCAGCACACGAGCGTTAGGGGACGTTCCAGGTGCAGACTGTGCAGCTATGGTGTGCATGTGCCCTCCAAGGCCCATGTGTGAGAGGCTTGTTGCCAGCCTGTGGGGCTACCAGAAGGTGATAGAATCTAGTGGGAGAAAGTTAGGACACTGCAGATGTGTTCTTGAGGGGGCCCTAGCCTGTCTCTCTCTTTCTCTCTCTTTCCCTCACCATCATGAGGTGAAGTTTTCCTCCTCCATACCTCCCACCATGATACGCTGCCTCACCACAGGCCCCAAAGCAACTGGTCAACCAGCCATGAAGTGAAACCTCTAAAACTGAGCCAAAATGAACCTTTCCTCTCCTTAAGTTGATTTATCTCAGGTATTTTGTTGCAGTGATGGAAAGATGACTAACGTAATTACAAAAACAAAAGCAAAATAACACTAAAGAGCTGCGGGTGTAGCTCAGTGGTAGAACACTTACCTAACTTGCATGAGGTCCTGGATTCAATCCCCAGCAACACACACACACACACACACACACACACACACACACACACGTGTTCTCTTTGGGGAGATGTGAGTATCTATGCTTGACTACACATCCAAAGAAGACCTCTGAATGAAAGGTGGTATGGAAGGAAGCAGCAATCTGGATCATAGTCCCCGGAAAAGTCCAGGTGTCAGGCCATGGTGATACAGCTGCCAGAAACTGCTTGGGAACTGAGATTTTATTTCATGTGCATGTCTATATACCTAGCGTTGACTCTGGAGAGTTAAGAATGGCATAAATGGTCGGGCATGGTGGCACACGCTTGTAATCCCAGCATTTGGGAGGCTGAGACCAGAGGATCCAGATTCGCGGCCAGCCTCAGCTACCTAATCTACCTAGTGAGGCAGTCTGCAACTTAGTGAGACCCTGTTTCAAAATAAAGAATAAAATAGGACTGGGGGTATAGCTCAGAGGTAGAATGCCCCTGAGTTCAATTCCCAGGACAGCAAAAAAAAAAAAAAAAAAAAAAAAAAAAAAAAAAAAAAAAAAAAAAAAGAATGGCATAAATGATATCATAGGTAGCTCAGGAAAATCAGGATTTATATTTAGCTATGACCCTTATCTGTAAAAAGATCTGAATTTATGAAGAAAAAAGAAAGAGGAGAAGGAAAAGAAATACAGAAGGCAATAAAAGAGTGTGTGATTCCTTCATGATCTTAAAAGCACCAGAGAGAAACTCAAGTACAGCTGTCTTATTTCTTTTTAACCAGAAAGGTGTTGACAGGAGAAATGTATGAATAGCAGAGGACTGGCCCTCTCATGAGAATGTGGTCCCTTCCCTGTGGTCATTTGTTAGAACATAGGTCCAAGAGTCTACAGTAGAGGTGGTGGTCGTGTTCAAATACCAAGCCGTAGGCTTCCTACTCATTTGTTTCTGGACTTCTTTTTTTTTTTTTTTTTTTTTTTTGTGGTACTGGGGATTGAACCCAGGGACATTCTACCTCCGAGCTACACCTCCAGCCCAATTTTTTCTTATTTATTTTGAAACAAGGTCTCACTAAGTTGCAGAGGGCCTCACTAAGTACCTGAGGCTAGCTGCGAACCTGTGATTCTCCTGTCTCAGCCTCCCAAGTACTGAGATTGCAAGTGTGCGCCACCACACCCAGCTGTCCCTGGACTTAAGGTGTCCTTCCAAGCTGTCTGTCTTGGTTGTCTTGGCATTTTATGGGCTGGCTTCCAAAGGGCTCCTGTGGACTCTGTTTCTGTACTGTGCCGAGATGGGCAAATAGAGAAGAGAAGCAGTGGGAGGAGACCAGTCAGAAAGTCGGGTCTTCGAAGAGGGAATAGCAGAGAGTGCTGCAGGGTGGGGAGGGGACACTGAGGGGGCACCTGTGCTTCACACAGTCCTTTGGGGCCCAGGCCTGTTCTGTCTTGTTGCTCCAACACCCTCCAGAGCTGTCCTCGGCTGCATGGGGAGGTGAGAGTCACAACCGACAGCGCCCAGCTTGTGGGAAGGCGGAAGTGTGAAAGAAGAGTCCTGGAAAAGCAATTTCTTTTTAAGCAAATGATGTGGAAATTACACACATCACTTGTGCTCATAGCCCCTGGGTGAGAACATAGTCATAGAGCCATGTTGAAGCACAAGAGAAGCTGGGAAGGAAGCCTCTCACCCAAACTTCAGTTGAAATGGATGTATTCTTTAAACTGAACACAAGCAATGGCTTGTGGGCATGTATTTCACTCAATAATTCATGAAGTATACCCGAGTACCTATTACGAAGAATAAAGTTAACTTGCCACATAGCAGCTCAGGAAATATGTCTGCCCCAAGGTATCAAGTGTGGCTACATTAAGACAAATCTTACTGTTTTAAAGAACCTACGAAGCCGGGCGTGGTGGCGCACGCTTGTAATCCCAGCATTTGGGAGGCTGAGACCGGAGGATCCCGGTTCGCCGCCAGCCTCAGCTACCTAGTGAGACACTCCGCAACTTAGTGAGACTCAGTTTCAAAATAAAGAATAAAAAATAGGGCTGGGGGTATAGCTCAGAGGTAGAATGCCCCTGAGTTCAATCCCCAGTATCGCAAAAAAAAAAAAAAAAAAAAAAAAAAAAAGAACCTACGATCCTACTGTCTCAGTCTCCCAAGTACTGGGATTACAGGCATACGCCACCACACCCTGCCCCAAATAAAATAGGCCTGGGGGTATCTCAGAGACAGAATCCCCTCCCACACACACACATATACACACACTGGGTTCAATCCCCCATACCAAAAAAATAAGAATAAAAAATGAAAAGGACTGGTAATGTAGCTCAGTATTAGAGTGCCCCTAGATTCCAAAAAGAAAAAAAGATGTGGGAAAATTCTTAATCTTTTACTTATGTATTTACTTATTGGTACTGGAATTGAACCCAGGGGGGTTCTACTGCTGATATATACCTCTAGCGCTATTTTATTTTTTATTTTGAAACAGAATCTCACTAAGTTGCTGAGGTTGGCTTCAAACCTGAGATCTTCCTGTCTAGCCTCCCATCTTGGGATTACAGGCATGTACCACCACAACTGGTTTAATTTCCTATTTAAATAAATTAAGTATTATAGCCAGACAAGATGGTGCAGGCATGTAATCCTAGTACTTGGGAGGCCGAGACAGGAGGATCTCAAGTTCAAAGCCAGCCTCAGCAATTTAGCGAGACCATGTTTCAGAATGGAAAGGGATGGGTTCTGCGGCATGTGCCTGTAATCCCAGAATTTGGGAGGCTGAGATGGGGGATCACAGATTTGAGGCCAGCCTCAGCAATGTAGCAAGGCTTAAGCAACTTAGCAAGACCTTGTTTCCAAATAAAACATAAAAAGGGCTGGGGATATAGCTCAGAGGCAGAATGCCCCCGGGTTGGTTCAGTCCCTAGTACTACACACACACACACATTTTTAGTTAAAAAAAAACAAAAACAAAAAACACATGGCTGTGGCTGTAACTAGCTCAGAAGTAGAATGCCCCTGGGTTCAATCCCCAATACTGAAAATAATATTCATAATGATATTAAATAAATATTAAGTATTATACTTATGATCTCTACAGATTTACAGTCAAGACTTGAGATCAAGAGACCTAGAATAAGAATCCTTCTTTGTCTCTCATTTTTATAATTTACTTTTTAGTTTTTTTGCGGTACTGGGGATTGAGCTCCTGGGTACTCTACTACTGAGTTACATCCCCAGCTCATTTAATTTTATTTTGAAACAGGGTCTTGCTAAATTGCCCAAGCTGGCCTGGAATTTACAATCTTCTTGCCTCAGCCTTCCAACTCACTGGTATTACAGGTGTATGCCACCATGTCCTGACTATTTTTTGCTTGGTTTTTTTTTTTTTTTTTGGTACTGGGAATTTAACTCAGGGGCATTCCACCTCTGACCTATTCTCCTAGTCCTATTTTATTTATTTTTATTTTGAAATAGGGTCTCGACAAGTTGCTGAGGGCTTTGTTAAATTGCCAAGGCTGGTTTTGAACCTACTGTCCTCCTATCTTGGCCTTCCAAGTACTGGGATTACAAGTGTGCGCCACCACAACCAGCAATTTTCTTTGTTTTTTTTAAGAGAGAGGATCTCACTATATTGCCCAGACTGACCTCAAACTTCTGGGCTCAAAAGATCCTCCTGCCTCAGCCTCCCAATTAGCTGAGACTAGAAGGACATACCAAATTGAATCGTCTTAAAGCTGCCTCTATATTAGGGTGGGGGTGCTGGAGATTGAACCCAGGGCCTTACCACTGAGCTCTACCCCCCTTCTGCCTTTCAATTGACTGTTTAACCTCAAATGAATCACTTCTGCAGTCTAGGCTGTATTCTCACGTGTGTAGTTGTCAAGATACTGATATTTATCCCACCTACTCCTCACAGTGGTAAAAGAGCTGGAGAAATAATACATGGGAAATGTTTTGTAACTGTAAAGCATTATATTACTATGTAAAAGATTTTATTTTCCACCCATCAAAGTGCTGGTAGCAATTGTCAATTAACTTCTAGTACATTTTGCATATTAATATGTTGAACACTGGGTCCCCAAATATCACCAGCATAGAATGTTGATTTTAAAAAGCTAAGTTTATTGGTTCCTGTGGTGAAGGAGACCACACGCAGCAGAGCTTTGATAGGGTTTTAGATGGAAAAGGAGAAGTCAGAATTTATTGAGGTTTAAGGCAGGTCTTTCAAATGTGGGTGTTTGAGTAGTAGTGAAAATAGCAAGTTGGGGATTTTGAGACAGAGTTTCAGAGTTTTAGGACATAAACTGTTAATGGTTTCTATGGAAAGAGTTGGAACTTCCTGTATTAACAGTGACAGAATTAGCAGTTCTGTTCAATGGAATAGAATAATAAAGTCAGGTTCATGCGATTTCAGTCCTCATGTCCAAACTCTCTGGGAATGGAGGGAGAAGTTTTCTGTTCACGTGTTTACAATGTGGGTAAAGTTCCTGGATTCATGGCTGCCGTCTGGCTGCTATAGTTTCTATAGTTTGGCTCTTTATTCTTTTTTTTTTTCGGCACTGGGGATGGAACCCAGAGGCATTTTACCCCCAAGCTACACCCCCAGTCCTATCTTTTTATTCTTTATTTTGAAACAGGGTCTCACTAAGTGGCAGAGGGCCTCACTAAGTAGCTGAGGCTGGCCGTGAACCCATGATCCTCCAGTCTCAGCCTCCCAAGTGCTGGGATTACAAGCATGCGCCACCATGTCCAGCTCTATAGTTTGGCTCTTGAATGTCCGCAGAAGCCCGTGTCTGGAAGGCTTCGCCCCAGCCTTAGTCCTCTCAGCCTTTGGTGTAAAATCAGGAGATGGGACCTCATGGAAGGAAGTTAGTTCACTGAGGGCATGCCCTTGAGTGGATAACAAGACCCCAGCCCCGCCTTTCTACCGTGGCTTGCCTGCTGCCATGATGTGAGCAGCTTTGTTCCACCACAAGCTGCCGCCTTTCTGTACTGTGCCAGTAGAGGCTCCAAAGCAACAGAGCCTTGGACTCTGAAACCAGGAGCCCAAATTAACCTTTCTTTTCTATAAATTGATTCTCTCTGGCATTTTGTCACAGTGACAGAAAGCTAACACACTATCCATTCCCTTTCTTGGGGGCAGACTCAGATTACCGTACTCCAACTGAATTTTTTCTCCCAAAGTCAATCAAATCTTCATTCAGATTTTCTCTCTATGTCAGAACTGTCTCTCATTTTCATCCTAAAACCCATTTCTAACTTTAGTTAATATGATGGATTCCTCATTGCTATAAAATCCCCCTGAACAGAGTAGTTTCATCTTAAGGGAGTCCCTCTTAATCAACAAATGCTACGTAGACAATTCTAGAAGAAAAATCATTTTCTGAAGAGGGTGAGTAGCACTCTCCTCCTTCCATGACCTCCATACCCATCCCCACCATGACTTCAAGACTGCAGGGTGGGAGGTCTCTTGGTCCACTCGGCTTCTGTTCCTTCTGCTGAGTTGACCAGCAAAGTCTCCACTAGTGTCAACTGTGTACAGCACGAGAAGGATTTCTTTACATTAAAAAATGGGAATAGGAAGTCTGGTGTGGTGGCACATGCTTGTAATTCCAGTACTTGGGAGGCTGAGACAATAGGATTACAGGTTCATGGCCAGCCTCAGCAACTTGTGAGGCCCTCTGCAATTTAGTAAGATCCTGTTTCAAAATAAAGAAGAAAAATAACAGGGCTAGGGGTGTAACTCAGAGGTAGAATGCCCCTGGGTTCCATCCCCAGTACTGCAAAAAAAAATAAAAATAAATGGGAATAGAGGTGGGCATGGTGGCGCACGTTTGTAATCCCAGTACTTGGGAGGCTGAGACAGGAGGATTGCAGGTTCCTGACCAGCCTCAGTTACTTAGTGAGCCCCTCTGCAACTTAGTGAGACCCTGTTTCAAAATAAAGAATAAAAAATAGGGCTGGGGATGTAGTTCGGAGGTAGAATGCCCCTTGGTTCAATCCCCAGTACTGCAAAAAAAAAAAAAAAAAGTTATTTTGAGCCTTAGGAGGCTGAAACAGGAGAATTACAGGTTCAAAGCCAACCTCGGCAATTTAGCAAGGCTCTCGGCAACCTAGTGAGACCCTGTTTCCCAATAAGAAATAAAACCAGACTGGGGGTGTAGCTTGGAAGTAGAATGCCTCTGGGTTCAATCCCCATTACCAACAAAACAAAAAACCCAGGTTATTTTGAAGAATTGGTAATTCACAAGTGAATCAATGGTCCATTGTTTAAGTCATTCCACTGAACAAAGTAATCTCTCCTTCAAACCTGACTTAGGAGTGTCAGGCCAAATGTTATCATTAAGTCAAGTATTTGTCTATGTTTCTTGCTATTCGGCCTAGTGTATTAAGGCAGTTCAGAGTACTGACTTTTGGAGGTTCCCTCACTATTATTTGCCTCTCATACAGATGAATTTTTAGATGGGCATGTAGGAAAGTACAGTAATACTAACTTCTTAAAGGGTTCAAAGACACCTGAGATGTTTGAAACCTGAGACATTTTATGAGGAGTGGGAAAAGTAGCTAGCAGCTTCCTGGATTGCTAAGAGTTGAGGTTACCAGTGCAATTATACTTTCAGTAGATGCCCAAATCCAACTGATACACTTATAATCCCTGTTGATTTGTGAGAAATAAAGATATAACTTACTGGTTAAACCAGTCCTATAATGAGTGAAACAAAACAAGATATTCCAGAGAAGTAATGACACCTGTCTTTGATTTCTAACACATTGGTCATGCAACTTGGATTGGTCTTGAGTTGGATCTTTTGGAAAAAAACAAAAACAAAAAGTGTGACTATGGGTTCCTGAACTTTCTGCTAGGAGATAGTCCTTTAAGTTTTATTATTTATTTATTTATTTTATGTGTGTGTGTGTGTGTGTGTGTGTGTGTGTGTGTGTGTGTGTGTGTTTTACTGGGGATTGAACCCAGGGCATTCTACCTCTGAGCTATACCCCCAACCCTATTTTATTTTGAAATAGAGCTCACTAAGTTGTAGAGAGCCCCAGTAAGTTGCTGAGGCTGGCCACGAATCTGAGATCCTCCTGTCTCAGCTTCCCAAGTACTAAGATTACAAGAGTGCACCACCACATCTGGGTGAGATAATACTTAAAAAAAAAAAAAAAAAATTTTTTTTTTTTAGCTGGGCTGGAAGTATAGCTTGGAGGTTGAATGCCCCTGGATTCCATCCCCAGTACCCCCCCCCCCGAAAAATTGTGGTAAAGGCTGGGGTTGAAGTTCAGTGGTAGAGTATTTGCCTTGCATGCACAGGGCCCTGGGTTTAATCTCTAGCACCGCAAAAACAAAAACAAAAATAGTGGTAAAAAATACATAACATCAAACTTACCATTTTAACTGTTTTTAAATGTGTATAGTTCTCCGGCATTAATCACCAGTCATCTCCAGCACTTTTTCTTTCAGTGCTGGGGAGCAAACCTGGGGCCTCATGCTCAGCAAGCACTCTAACACTGAACTACACCCTCAGCCCTGTCTCCAGCACTTTTTCATCTCACAAAAACTTCATTTTAAGCCAGATGTGGTGGAGAATGACTGTCATCTCAGTACTTGGGAGGCTGAGACAGGAGATCACAGGTTCAAGAATAGCCTCAGCAACATAGCGAGAATCTCAGCAACCTAGCAAGACCTTGCTTCAAAATAAAAAATAAAAAGGGCTGGGGGTGTAGCTCAGAGGTAGAATGCCCCTGGGTTCCATCCCCAATAACACACACACGCGCGCGCACACACACACACACACACACACACTTCATCTTAGAACCTTTAAACAGTAACTCCCCATTCTCCTCTCCCCTAGCACCTGGTAAACACCATTCTACCCCAAAATTTGACTGTTCCAGGTATCTCATATAAATGGAATCATACAATACCTGTCTTTTTGTGTCTGACTTATGTCACTTAGCACAGAATCTTCAAAGTTCTTCTATATTGTAGCATGTGTCAGAATTCCCTTCTTTTTAAAGGCTGGACCATATTCTATTGTATGTATACACTACCTTTATTTATTTATTTATTTATTTATTTATTCTGGTTTATTTTATTTATTTATTTATTTTATTTATTTGTATTTTCAGCATGGGTTTTTTATACATTTCTTGAGTACAACAGGGTTACATAGACATTTATGAGATATCAATCATTGTCAGATCACAAACAGCACCACTTCTTTGTGTTACACGTATAGCCCACATTCTTAACATAGCCTGGTCAAGCAAACTTTCTAGAGTCATAAAACCATATACACTACCTTTTGTTTATCCTTTCATATGCCAATGGATGCTTAGGTTGTTCCTGCCTGAGATGCTACTTTCCAAATCTTTCCTTTTCTCTTTTCTTTTATCTTATTTTCGTGTGTGTGTGTGTGTGTGTGTGTGTGTGTGTGTGTGTGTGTGTGAGAGAGAGAGAGAGAGACAGAGAGACAGAGAGACAGAGAGACAGAGAGAGAGCGAGCGCATGCTGCTGGCGATAGAACTCAGGGGCATTCTATTATGGGGTGCCGCGATCACCTTCTCGTGGGTCCTTGGTATTCGTGATAAAAAGAATTTTAACACGTACCAGTCAGGAACAACAGGCAGGGTTTTGTTTCAGGAACTCAAAGGGAAACAGGAAAGGGGATGGTAAGGCATGGAGCAGGAGGGCAAACCACGCGCATCAGGGAGGTGAGTCGACAAAAGAAGAGGCGGCCTCTTCCGTCCGGGCCCTTTTATCCCAGGAGGACAGGCACGGGAAGGGTTTGGATCCTCCTCTTCCTCAGATTCAGGTAGGCGATAGGTGGTCAGATGGGCGCGGAAATTGCAGGTGGGGGCAGGACTTCCGGAGATTAGGGCGTGGGCCTCAGGTGGAGGCAGGACTTCCTAAGAAAACTTCCAAGGGGTGGAGTTAGCTTAACTCTCCTGATTTTATCTCCTGATTTTAAAAACTATATTTTCCTGGATCCTCCCAATACCATCCTTCCTACCTAACTTTTCGCTTCCTAGCCTACCTCATCAATTCTACCTCCAAACTACACTGCCAGCCATATTTTATTCCTATCTTATTTTTTATTTGCAAATAAGGCCTCCCTAAGCTGCTGAGAGCCTCAATAAGCTGCTGAGACTGGCCTAGAATTTAGGATCCTCTTGTCTCAGCCTCCCAAGTACTGGGATTTTAGGCCTGTCTGAATGTTCTCCTTTTCTGATGTCTTCTATCTCTGGGTCACTAGAGAGAGTCTGACACAATTAGACAGTGGTGGTGAAAAAGGGCTGGAGATGAGAAAATGAAAAAGATGAGGGCAAGTGAGGGACAAAGAGGAAGCAGGGAGACCACTACACTGCAGGTGGCTTTGTCCTGGGAGGCCAGATAGATAGCAGCAAGGCCTTCCAGAAAGTTCTACCAGCAGCTGTTTACCATGTTGTCAGTGTCCTTTGACCCTCATGTTAGAACCCCAGGTATAAAGAAATTCAGGTACCGCCCTATAGGTGAGTCTAGAATTATAGTAGCATTTCTACATAAATTTTCACCTACCAGAAAGACCTAATGATGCCAGTATGACTATTTTGGTCTAGTCAAATGACCATTTATAAAATGTGAGGTCCAGTCCCCCTATTACCTCCAAACAGCAAAGTTATTTGTTTGTTTGTTTTGCAGACACAGGGAACTTCTACCTCCAAGCTATATCCTCCGTCATATTTTTTAGTCTTTATTTTGAAACAAGGTCTCACTAAGTTGCAGAGGGCCTCTCTGAGTAGCTGAGGCTGGCTTCAAACCTGTAATCTTCCTGTCTCAGTCTCCCAAATACAGGGATTACAAACGTAATCCACCACACCTACCTACAGTAAGGTTTTAAACCTGAGTTTTCAATTTGACTGAAATGGGATCATGTTACAAGTGCTTAATGAATTAAAAAACACAATACCTCGTCTTGGTTGCCCATAAGACATTCATCTTTATTTATTTATGTTTTATTTTGAGACAGGGTCGTGCTAATGTGCCCAGGCTGGCCTTGAGCTTGTCGATCTTCCTGCCTCAGCCTCCCAAGTGGCTGGGATTCTAGGCCTGTGCACATGGCCCTAATCTTGATGTACCTATAAATTCAAAATAAATATTTTTATACTAATTTCAATACAAAAGCTGTATTACTTCATCTGACTTTCACATTAACCCTATGAGGAGGTTTTAACAAACATTCTACATGTGAGGGAACTAAATTTCAGAAAAGCCGTGTGACATATCCAAAGTTATATACCTAAGAAGTGGCAGGTTAGAACTAGAAACCAGGTCTTCTGAATTTAACATTTATGCTTATTCTTTGTGTGTATGTGTTGGGGTGAGGGGGTACTGGGAATTGAATCCAGGAGCGTTATACCTCCGAACTACACCCCTTTTTATTTTTTTTATTTCTTAGTTTGCTGAGAGTCTTGCTAAATTGCTGAGGCTGGTCTCCAACCTGCGATCTTTCTATCTCAGCCTCCCAAGTACCAGGATTACTGGCACACCCTTGTAATCTCAGTACTTGGGAGGCTGCGACAGGAGAATCACAGGTTCATGGCCAGCCTCAGTTACTTAGTGAGGCTTTCCACAACTTAGACTCTGTTTCAAAAATAAAGATAAAAAATAGGCTGGGGGTGTAGCTCAGAGGTAGAATGTCTCTGGGTTCAATCCCCAGTATCCAAATAAATAAATAAATAAATAAATAAACAATAATAATAATAAATGAATGCCCCTGAATTTAGTCCCCAGTACCAAAAAAAGAAAAGTGAACTCAGAATTTAAAACAAATGAAGGCAGCCAGTAGTAGTGACACAGCCTGTAATCTCAGTACTTGGGAGGCTGAGATAGGAGGATGGCAAGTTTGAAGCTTAGCAACTTGGTGAGATTGTCTCAAAAATAAAAAATAAGAGGGGCTGGAGTTGTAGCTCAGTGGTAGAGGGTTCAATTTCCAGGAAAGAAAAGAAAAGAAGGGCCGGGCATGGTGGCGCATGCTTGTAATCCCAGCATTCGGGAGGCTGAGACCGGAGGATCCGGGTTGGCGGCCAGCCTCAGCTACCTAGTGAGGTACTCTGCAACTTAGTGAGACTCGGTTTCAAAATAAAGAATAAAAAATAGGGCTGAGGGTATAGCTCGGAGGTAGAATGCCCCTGAGTTCAATCCCCAGTACCGCAAAA